>CAUYQV010014117.1:0-13005 GCA_963574575.1 Galagoides demidoff
GCCTATGGTCCCAGCTACTTCAGAGGTGGAGGCAGGAGACTCGCTTGAGCCCAGGAGTTGGAGGTTGCCATGAGCTGTGATGCCATGGCACTCTACCCAGGGGGATAGCTTGAGGCTCCGTCTCAAAAAAAAAAAAAAAAATTCCAATTTTTCTAAACAACTAAATGTTTAGAAAAAATTGAAATTCCTTCATTTTTCGCTAACACATGTCTTTGATCCTTTGTAGCACAGTATAAAGATCAACAGCATAAACTTGGAACCCAGACTACGTAGATTCCAATCTTGACTTTGTGACTTACTAACTCTGTAACTTTGGGAAGTTAATTATTCTCTCTTTACCTCAGTTTCTCCATTTGGAGAATGGGGATAAAATGGGGATAATGCTGTTATGTACCTCATAGAGATGTTATGAGAATGACATGAATTAATAAGCATAAAGAGCTTAGAATAGTGCGAAACATACAGGTGATGTTATGTGAGTATCTGCCTGCTAGGAGGGGGTCAGAGAGAGCAGTGAGTGAAGGGGTTCGAAGTCTACACCCTAGGAACATGGCACCATGCTGGGACAGTTGGCGTAGCTAATGCTTCTCCTCCAGATGCGGGGCAGACTAAGACCTAATAGTTTACACAGGATGTAAACTAAGCGTCATCTGATTCAACTGTTGGAGAAAAAGTAGTGCAAGTACTTTAAACAGTTGACAGATATGTTTTCTTTTGTGTCTAACACTTTTATTCCTGTGCCATCATAAAGGCCACTGCCAGTATTAAGAGCAGGACTCTGAAGGACTCAGTGTCCCCTTCCCCCACCTGTCTTGACTAAGGAGCATCTGGGAAGAAGAGTCTGGGGGAGTGAGTGCAGGGCCATAGCACCCTGCCCTGTACCATGTGCCCTGAATATGCCCAGACGAATGTTAGGACATTCAACCCGTGACATTGATTTGGGGAATCTGTGAGTAGAGGGGACCTGTGTCTCACTCCCCATCTGTAGCCCAAGGATAATAACGTTTCATAGAATTCCCCAGGTGCCTGGAAAGGGCTGGTAGGGTAGACGGTGGGAGGCCAGCAAGTGGGGAGCAATAGTGAGGGAGAGGAACATGTGGGTTTCTAATTGGTGGGTGCACAGCATGCAGCGGTCACACTGTGACCGAGAGGACACAGTATATGGGGAGTTCAGGGGTCAGCAGGGAGATCAAGTAGGTTTATCTAGCTGTCCCATGATAAGGTGGTCACCATACTGGGAAGTGGTTTATTAGGCAAAAATCTGGGCTGACCATATTGAAGTGGAAGGAAACAGAGAACCAGAATCTGTGCCAAGGGTGACTAAGCCCCGCTTCTGGTTTGGAAAGTCCAACTTCTATTCAAAATGAATGCTGAGGCAACAGAAGATGACAGGAATTCACAACTCCCTTCCGTCCCATGGCCATGTCTTAGTATCGTGGGACCAACTCCCTCTGGAGCCTGGGTACAGCTCTGAGAAGTGGGAAAACCCCAAGCAACTGAAATCATTAAATTGATGGTGACACTCACATTGATTAAGATTAACTTTTCAGACAAAGACAGAATGAAGGCTTTGGATAGAATTTAAATCTTATTATAAACAATCAAGATCAGGTTTTTGTTTGCACACCTAGGTTTATATTCTGTACAATAAACCAGAATGCCTTTTTTTTTTTTTTTTGAGACGGAGCCTTAAGCTATCCCCCTGGGTAGAGTGCCATGGCATCACAGCTCACAGCAACCTCCAACTCCTAGGCTCAAGCGAGTCTCCTGCCTCTGCCTCCCAAGTAGCTGGGACCACAGGCACCCGCCACAACGCCCAGCCATTTTTTTTGGTTGCAGCCGTCATTGTTGTTTGGCAGGCCCGGGCTGGGGATTCAAACCCACCACCTTAGGTGTATGTGGCTGGCGCCTTAGCCGATTGAGCCACAGGCGCCGAGCCAGATTTCATAATTCTATCTAAGCATTTTACATGTATAACTAGCAAAAGTTATAAAATACTAAAAGACTAAAAAAAATACTCTTTCTCAATTCCCACCTCCAATCCCTTTTACAAGTTTATATTGTTGACTATTCAAAACATAAAGCTAAGAAATGGCTTCACATTCTCCATTAGGGAAATTTATATAGGTTTGTATTAAGACTTCTCATTGCACAGCAGTTGCACACCTGAGAGAACTGAATCCTTAACCTGCGTAAGCTTTATGAAAGTTTGATTCCAGTGAAAAGGTGAATAACATTTCTCACAGCCTCACCTGGACTGATTCCTGCTCTACCTACTATTTAAGGAAGATATGGTCATTGTGACTTCAGGCGCCATGATTTAATTTAGCTTCTATGTCAGAATAAACTATTTTGTTACTCTTGATTCACAGAAAGAAACAGAGGTAAAGGAACGATCTGTTTTTGACATCCCTATATTTACAGAAGAATTCCTGAACCACAGCAAAGGTGATTACTGAAGTTTCTTTTCGTGTTCCTTAGGTTTCTGCCAGGGGATTTAGTTCATAATTCACTGCTCAAAAGCAATATTGATACCCTACATTACGACTGGCCTAGAAGAATAACTGCTTATATTTCTCTCTGTAGTAAAAGTACCTACTCAAGGACCAGTTAAAGGAGGCTAGGCTAGTGTTATGAAAGCTTCTATGACCTCTGGATCAAAGAACATAAATGTAAACCACCAATTCATTTGCTTTCAGACTCTTAGCCTGGACCCTTTTGTACAAATGAAAGCTTACATGGGGGTGCAAAACATGAAATAAGTAAGAGCAAAGCTGATCCTATTTTCATAAAGATGGGTACCAACAGCTGTGCTTGGCGGTTGTCCCGGGATCCTCCTATGAAACCCCTCAGGCTTTTCACTATACAATTTTAAAAAGCAAAACTAAAAAACAAAACAAAAAAAGCCACTAGGAATTGCAACTGCTTGTTGCAATCTTATGTATAGAATATGACTAACTTTAAGAAATAAAGCAGCTCTGGGAAGCCAGGCGTTTCATTGCTGAAATTGCTATCTGAAATGCTATAATGGGAATAGGGGGATGAGGTGGGGTTGCTAAACTGGAAGCAGCTGAATAGACATCCCTAGAAGAGTCGCTGGGACCCTCAGGACTCCATCTAGTCCTGCGTGTGTTCCTTGGCATGTGCGTTCTCAGCTCGTGAGGCAGAGCTCCGCCAGCTCCGCAAGTCCAACATGGAGTTTGAGGAGAGGAACGCGGCCCTGCAGAAGCACGTGGAGAGCATGAGGACCGCGGTGGAGAAGCTGGAGGTGGACGTGATCCAGGAGCGGAGCCGCAACACTGTCCTGCAGCAGCACCTGGAGACCCTGCGGCAGGTGCTGGCCAGCAGCTTCGCCGGCATGCCCCTGCCTGGTAACGCATCCTGGCACTACCTGGGGGAGGCCAGGGTGTCTTGGGGAGAGAGGTGTGCTGTTCATAGAGCGGGGGTGATCTTCCCCTGAGGAAAATTATTCAAATAAGTGGTGTTTCCTCCTCAGGGTTTTCTGTAGGTCACAGAATGTCAATATTGGCTAAAATCATCCAAAATTTCAGGTTCTCTGATCACTTAAATTTTTGTCTACTTACATTTTAATCTGATCTGTTTTCCTTTCTGTTAACCTTGATTTGATATTCAGAACAGTGGAAACTGAGTAAAAAATCTTTAGGAGAGCACTTTTACTTATGTATGTTTGCTTGCTTTGTTTTTGTTTTAATGGGAAGGAAGAGAAAATAAACACTAGTATTTCTTATATACTCTCAGTTTAAGGATAGTCAACAGTAGAAAGCTGGGAGAACGCTCACCTTCTGTTATATGCAGCTACTCATGTATTCTGTACAGCTAGTATTGAGCCCATCTGTTTATTAAGAATATGGATTTATTAAGAATATTAAGAATGTGGATTAATTTCATTTTTTTGAGGCCTAAAAGCCTTTGTATCTTATTTATAGAGTAGGCCACATTAGAGTCACAATTCTTTTGCTGGGTATTCATTTAACTGTTTTATAGTTGAACTAAATGGGGAGGATTTTCTTAACTTTTTTTTTTTCTTAGACAGAGACTGTCACCTGGGTAGAGTGCCGTGGTGTTATAGCTCATAGCAATCTCAAACTCCTGGGCTCAAGTGATCCTCTTGCCTCAGCCTCCCAAGTAGTTGGGACTATAGGCTCCTGCCATGATACCCAGCTAGTTTTTCTGTTTTTAGTAAAGATGGATTTCACTCTTGCTCAGGTTGGTCTTGAACTCCTGAGCACAAGTCATCCACCCACCTTGGCCTCCCAGAATACTAGGATTACAGATTTCAACCACTGCAACCAGTTGATTTTCTTACTCTTTCTCGTCTTATCTCCCTTCAGGAAGTGGAGAGACACCTACAGTGGACACCATTGACTCATATATGAACAGACTGCACAGTATTATTTTAGCTAACCCCCAAGACAATGAAAACTTCATAGCTACAGTTCGAGAAGTTGTGAACAGGCTTGATCGTTAGTGAATGGTGAGTGCTAACTGAAAGTACATCATTGAAAATAAGATGTCATCAAACTATATCAATACTACTAAAGCTCTGGAATTATAATACATTGAATGAATGAGTTGGGGACTTGATTAAGATTGTGTTTCATGGCTGCTAAATATAGTAAATAATGTTAGAAAACAGAATCACTGTAGTTCCAGCTACTTAGGAGGCTAAAGTAGCAGAATCACCTGAGCCCAGGAATTTGGTCTAGCCTGGGCAATGTAGTGAGATCCTGTCAGTAAAAATGGAAGGAAGGAAGGGAGGGAGGAAAGTGAAGGAAAGAAGGAGAGACAGTTTTTCCCATGCATACGTCCTTTAGAATGGTTTAATGGAAAAAGCATGATTTCTTTGATTCGCTTCAGTTCTAGCTTTGTCACTTACTTAAGGCTGTCTTCTCAGGTATTAGGTTCCCAAGGATTTTGAAGATTTTTTTAATTTTAGAGGAAATCACCCCCAAAACAGTACTCCGAACAAAATAAATATCACTTAATTGTTAATCATCTTTTTCCCTGAAAAATACTAATGATAATTTAGAAGTAGTCAGCAAGACATTGTGTATATATGATCCCATATATGTGGTAAGTAGAAAGCGTTTTCATTTACCACTTGGTAGCAGAGTGACCCTTGTATGTTAAATTGATGATCAGTGACCTAACAGTAAAATGGTTAATGCCCTGGTTTTAATAGACTAAAAACAAACTTTCAAGCAAAAGATGAGAGAGAAAATAAGCTTTTAAAAAATATATTTAACAAATGTGAGATAGTATGTGTTATATCCTTGTAGAGGGGGAAAACATACATTTCTAGAAGGGATCTACCCTTGCAGACTTTTTGGTATTAATGGTCATTTATCAGATACCATTTCTTAAATGAAATTGTTATTTGTTCACTCAAATTCCTAGAGATAGGATGCCTTTTTAGTATGCTGTCCACAAAATTGGCAGTTCTTTGGTCTATCAGTTAAATTTTTCCATACCTATAGACATATAAACTGTGTGGGAATGTTAGGATTGAACCATACAGTGAGCTGGCCACATGTGCATACTAAAGCAAGAGTCAACAGCAGAATATGTTCCTTAGAATGGCTGGTCACAGATTCAAATCTTTATTTGTCCTATAGGTACATGAGCACACTCATGTACATAATTCACATTCTGGCTCAGTTTGGACTTTGAGTAACATGTATCAGGATAAATAGAATCCATGATTCTTTAATGAGGCAACATCTGCTAGCAGAGACAAAGGCAGAAGTTTTTATCCTTCTTGCTCATCCCCTTGGCGGGTAACTATATAAGGCAATTTATTATATTTTAGCCTCAGCCATGCTCTAATGGGGGAAGGATTACTGTCCTTCTAGTGAGAAGCCAGATGGAACGGACTGTGCTTCTAAGAGATGGCTGGACTCCCTGCAGAATAAAGAAGTGGCATTACTGCTGCTGCTTATGAAAGGAACAGCTTGTAAATCTAGGCCTGGGATTTTCAGGAGCTCATCATCCTTCTCGTTTTCACACAGTGTTTTCAATTAGCACTCTTGCAGGCTTGAAGAGAGTGCTGGGAAAATGGTGTGGAGGATTGTGAAAGAAAACAGTAATTGATAACATGGTATCTCCTCACACAGGTATAGGGCAGTTAATTCAAGTATTGAGCCAAGAGTGGTTTTCCATTTTGAGCATTTTGCCAATAAGACTCTTCTAAAGCTTTATCCATGTTAATGATATAAACTGTAATATCTGCTCTGTGAAGTGTCTTTGAAAACCAAATATTACCGTTATCCTTGATTTTAACCTGCAGACATTTTGCCTGTGAAAATGTGAACTGTTATATTACTACAGATTCTTACAATCTAGCCACGCAAACATAACTAAGAATAGACAGTTCTCTATGCCCCCCAAACTGTCAAATGAAACACTTACAAAGGCTGTGATTAATACTATGTTGGCTTCATTATACAAATATGTACAGACAGCTAGGCCTGATGTCCCCAGCACTCATGGTGCAATAAATTACTCTGACATGAGTTTGGCAAAGGTTTCATCTATTGTCAGGAGCCAATGAGTGAAGGGAAATTAATGGTTCACAAGCATAGAGGAATATACTAAAGCTGGAAGGGACCTTTACAAATCTAAAATTTTATATATGAAGAAGCTAAATCCAAGGAGGTAAACCTCTTGCCTAAAAATGCCTCTTTTTTTTTTTTTTTTTTGTCACCCTGGGTAGAGTGCCATGATGTCACAGTTCACAGCAACCTCAAACTCTTAAACAATTGTTAAACAATTGTTTTGCCTCAGCCTCCCAAGTAGCTGGGACTACAGGTGCCCTCCACAACACCTGGCTATTTTTTTGTTTTTAGAGACAAAGTCTTGCTCTGGCTTAGTCTGGTCTCGAACTGATGAGCTCAGGTAATCCACTGGCCTTGGCCTCCCAGAGTGCTAGGATTGCAGGCATGAGCCACTACACTGGCCTTTTCTAAAACATTTCTCTACAGAGGCATGGCAATGGTGGAAGGGTTGGAGGTTGGAGGAGGGGGAAAGCACTAAAAATATCTTGAAACAGAGCATTAACACATAAATAGGAAATAAACAGAAAACAATTACCATTCAGTAATTATAATGTTACCAAATTTAAAAATTATTTTTATCCATGCATGGTGGTGCGCGGCTATAGTCCCAGTTACTTGGGAAGCTGAGGCAGAAGAATTGCTTGAGCCCAGAAGTTTGAGACCAACCTTGGTGATATAACAAGATCTTGTCTCAAAAAAAAACTAATAAAAATTATTTTTATAGATACACAAGGAAAGAGTCACTCCAAGTGTTACCTTTCTCGTGGCTAAGCAATACCTAGAGATAAGTAGAGCTGTGAGAAAGCTCTAGGGTTGATTTAGGGTGAAAGGGGACCACTTTATCTGAGCTATTAAAATCTGTATATTACTTGATTTCAGTTGAACCAATAGTAAATATTTGGCTATTGGAAGGTTAGAAAAAAAAATCTTTCTTATGTGATTTTATTTTATCAGTATGAAAAAATTTCTTGATCATATGCACACAATACATTCCTACACATGCACGTATCCTTAAAGTAATACTTGAAGAAAATCGGTTTTGATTGACCATACAATCTCTGGACTAAAGTAGAGTACTGATTTTCCCTCATCAGATTTGTCCCTGAAGCGTTGCTTTTTTTGTGTTCAGATGATGATTTTCCTGCCTCCCAGTGTTGCTGAACTGGAGCCGAGCCATGTTTCTCACTGAATTGCTATCTGAAACATCTCAATGAGGTTGCCTGCCTGCAGCTTTATGAGCTCTTTAGTTTACACACCTTAGCCTGCTCCTTAACCCTTACGAAAACAAAACACAGCCTTTTGTTAATCCATAGCCCTAACACCTTCTGGTCACTGTTTACCTTTTTGATGTCATCTTCTTTTATTTCTTCCCTAATTCTACAGATCTCAGAGCTCCAAGATGTTCTGCAAGTGTTTTTATTTGTGAGGAATGAGAAGCCATCCATGGAAATTTGAACTGAGTGTGGGCAGAGAAAGACTACAGATCCCTTCGCTTGTGAAAGAATTGTCAGTGAGTAAAATGCCTTCATCCTGGGAAGCCATATGAGGGAGCAAAAAAAGGAACAAGTACATGGTGTATGAACTTCCTATGGAATTGTCTTTGTGAGACGCTTTGAAAGTGTACCCCACTTCCCCAGTCTTCAACTTGCTGTCATTTCCATGTCTCCTAAAGTGGATCTGCACATATTCAGCTAACTGGGTGATCTTGAGGCTGACACCTGTTGCAGAAAGGAAGACTTCTCATTGTTGCAATTGCCATTGGACCCTTTTCTCAGTG
The DNA here is from genome assembly GCA_963574575.1 of Galagoides demidoff. NCBI lineage: Eukaryota > Metazoa > Chordata > Mammalia > Primates > Galagidae > Galagoides > Galagoides demidoff. The sequence goes on from CAUYQV010014117.1 coordinate 8,353, forward strand.
GAGCTCCAGTTTTCTTACCTAGCTGTCATTTTTTTAATGCCTTTGGGGGGTATTTTTTGTGAGCCCCCACCAAGTTATACATCACCATTTTCTGACCTCTGGGCTTTGTTGCTCAGCAGGGTTCTGAAGGAGAGCTTCTCTCATTGGCCAGGCCCAATCTTCTCCCATCATTGCCCTGCTGTGACTCCAAAGAAAGGAGCTTCTTGTTGACAGTGCCCTGTGGAGTGAGGCTGTGTTTCCTACCTCACACAGTGCTCAGTGGGTGCCAGCCCTCAGAGTGGCTTTGTGATGGCTGCCCTGGAGGAGAATGCTCTTTCCTTCTTCCCTGCTACTGCCTGCTGTTTTCCAAGCATTGCTTCAGCACAGACATAGAGCCCCAGCCCCAGCAAGGCTCTTCTGTTCCCATCTGTTGGCAACGTCTTATGGAGCATTTCTGCTACCTAAAAGGTCATTGGTAAACAGAGGAGAAAAGAAAGGAGTATTTTCTCATTTGGTATTTTTAAAAAGCCCAAAGTTTAACATAAGTGAAAACTGAGGGAATCCCTGCCTTCTTCGGGGCAAAGATTCATAGATATGTAGGAATATCACCCAAAATAGTCTCTCAAGCTCACAGAAAGTGTGCAGGGAAATTCTCACATCTTTTGTCTTACTCCTGTAGCCATTAACTCCTGAATCTATGTGAAAAAGTTAGACATCCCTTCCTTCTCTCTCTTCAGTATGTGATTTTTTTTTAACACCAAAAGTGAAGAGGGAGTTTCTGGTTCTTTTTGTTTGTTTTGTTTTGTTCTTTTCTGTTTTATTTACAGACGGGATCTCTTTGTGTTGCCCAGGCTGGAGTGCAGTGGCTACTCAAACAGGCACTGTAGCACCCCAGCCTTTAACTGGGCTCCTGCGATTTCCTGCCTCAGCCTCTTGAGTAACAATACCCAGCAGTTTCTGGTTCTTTGAATACCAAAAGGGAAGAGGGTCCTGATTCTCACTTCAGGGTTGTGGGAGGTTGGGTTGGGGGATTTTTTTGGTTTTGTTTTGATGACCCTAGAGCACAAGACTGAAAGTTGCAGGAGATCTTTGGAACCAAAGTATAGCATGCTGAGTCCATTGCTTGCCACCACAGGCAGGCAGATAGAAGTGTGACCCTTCTCTCAGCATGCCCAAAAGTCAGGATGTGAGGCAGAAACTCCTGTCATGTTGCTGCCCCATCCTGTCTTCTTAGCATCTCCTTGCCTATTTTCTAGTCCAAAGTGGAAAATATACATTTTTTTAAATGTCTTATATGAATACTCATCAGTTTTCCATGCCCTAAAGCCCATATATCGCCACTTGGCAGTTTTTTAAAATAAACCCCACTATTACCTATTGCCATAAACCTAGTCCACGCTCCTACTTTTCTGTATTTTCCTGCCCTTGTCTGCTGTTTTGGCCGCTTATTTGAGAGTCCTTGCCTGCTAAACCCCAGTTGGAACTCATTGTCTATGGCAGAAGGACATTCAAAGACAACTCTGGAAATTTGTGTCTGCCAGATGCTTCCTATCTTGTCTTCCTTCCTAATATTTCCTCTCTGTTTCTCCTTTGTGTTCAGTTTAGTGCAGCTTTGTTAGCACTGCTTTTGTGACTAGGAAAGGTTGTCACTTTGTCCAAGATCATCATTCTCCTGTCTCTGGATAGGACACCTGACAATGACTTGAAATATTTGCATATTCAGGAAAGAAGGAGATCTCAAGAGAGCGTACAATATGAGATCACTGTCACAAAATAGCAGCTTGCTGTGGAAGTGCTGGCTCTCCCGGTAGCTACATACCTAACTCTCTGGTGGCTGAGATTCAGCTGCCACGAAACTGTCAGGTTCTGTAGAGCAGGTCTGTGCCACCTCCTCCATCCTCTGTGCTCACTGACAAGGTGGCAGATGAGGTTACAGGCTGGCACAGCACCTAATTCATGTTTCCCAGTACACTTGTAGATACTGTTGCATTTATGTGGTCCTCTCCAGAAATCAGCTGATGTCTATTCAGTGTTACAGAGTTCTTTTTTTTTTTTTTTTTTATTAAAACAAGAAGCAGCTGAATAAAGGAAAATACGGTATTTTATTTCTGACAAATTTTAGAAAAAACTTGTGTATGTGTGTTTGGAACTGTTGAAATGCCAAGTTTTCTGTACAAGTGTTTCTGTAATTAAACTTTTAGATTTTCTTTGTTTTTTTAAGGAATTGATAAGGTTGCTTGACATTTGTCCCATTAAAACTTTTATATGTTGAATCCACCTGATTCAATTTTACTTGCATTGTAATGAAAAAAAGTCCTACCTCTGCTTTTTCCTCTTAAAGACTGTCAACTCTACATTAATCAAGTCAGTTGTGCTTTTAAAACACATCCATTTTACTAATTGCGTCTTCAAAATGGATCATCATCTGTTGAGAGTTCAGTTCTTTTAATATGTGTTACAACAATGCAGTGAATTGTATTCATTTCAATGTAACAGTCATATTCTAGAAGCAACTTGAAGGACTTTTTTAAGTCAGTGACTCTGAAGTCCCCTCGATAGGAAGGCATTTCACAAAAGAGATAAGTTGTGCCTAAATTCTTGCTTTTTAAAAATAATCATTAACCAATCAAAATCTTTTTAAGGAAATTTGTCACTTATTTCCACTATGCTTTTAAAATCCTGGCTGTCAGAGCCTGCTGCTCCCCAAGTAGCCAGTCGTATGGTATTAGGCAAGTCTTACTTTGTTTCAACTCCATTTTTCTCTTCTGACATAATACATGCCTCAGCTCTCCTGCACTGTTGTTAGCAGGGTAGAATCAGGAAACACATTAGACCGCACTTTGAAGGATGGGAGGATAGGGGAAGTGTCTCGTTACCTGCTTGCCAATAAGTAAGAGAGTATCTCAGTCAATGCTGGATTTGACTACTTTGAACAAACCCAAGTCAGCAATGGCTTAAATAAGAAGTATGTCTCTTTCATTGAGAAATACAGGCAGTCCAAGACTAGTATAGAGGCATCTGACCACACATCACTGTTCCTTTCTCAAGGTCAACTTAAGATAAATAGCCACTGGACCATCAGCCATCACTTTGAAATTCCTGGCAGCATGAAGGGGAGAAGAGGGTTAAGGACAAAAATGGCAAAGCTAGCTGAGTCAACACCCTAACGAGTCTTTCTGGAAATCATACTCAGCACTTCTCATTTGGCCAGAATTCAGTCATGTGACTATAGGGAGGCTGAGAAATGCCATCTTGTGTGGACCTTATTGCCCCCAATAAATACAGGTTTTAGTAAGGAAAAAAGAGAAAATGAATATGGAGAGGCCACTGACATTAATTTCATAACGCATATGTTTGGCTCCACATAAGGACTAAGCCCAGCCCTGCTATATTAATGAGGGAGGTGCATTATCTTGCCTTTCCATTTGGCCATCTAAGAATGAATATACTTCCTGGGTACTTTTTTTTTTTCCTCAAAGAGCCAGAAAAGTAAAAACTATGTCTTCAATTGAGTTGGTATTTCCTTTTCCCATCTTAGCTCCTCGTCTACCCCTCAACAGCTGGTGGGCCAGTCTTGTTTGGTAAAAGTCAACATAAACAGGTGGTAATGCCTCCCCCAGTTGTTTGTTCCCTTTCTCAAAGTTCAGCATCTGCTGGATTAAAACACCAGGATAATCTTTCCCTAAGGGTGGGGAAATTGAAGCATTGCTTAGCGGAAACACTCATAGCTACTTCCTGCCCACTGAAAGAATTTCCTGCCTTGCAACTGAAAGTTCTAAGTCAGGGGCTTTTTCTTTGTTTTATTTGTTTACCTTGGACACATAACCTGCATGCAGATATATACTTTATAATATCTATAAACACTAGCTCATATGCCAGCCCATAAAAGAGATCAAGACTGAGATTCAGGTCAGGCAAAATGTTAATGTACATCCACTCATCCAGAAACCATTTCAGTTTAGTTTTCATGGGAATATGTGTCTATAGGGACACACTCATACCAGAAGTAGAAATGTGAATTCTCTTAGTCTAGAGAAAAGCAGAAAGGAGAAAGAGCCACAAGGATCTAGGAATGGCATTGGGAAGTTACAGGCAATGCAAATTTTCCAGATAAAAGGGCTTTTAAAAACCACCTACAACACTCATCAATGGGAAAATGCCTTGGATGTTCATGTGGGAATATGGAGAGAGGACTGAGCATGCGGGCAGTTCTCCTGGCCACAAAGAACCCACACCACCCAACATGGGAGAGCCAGGTTCTTTGTAGCCAGCTCCTCTCCATTTCACTCTGTTCACTATTTGGGACTACAAGGGTGTTTATAAGATATAGTTTCTGCCCTCCTTGGTTTCTCATAGTCTAGTGGGAAATACAGAGGTGTACATAAATAGTTCTAATAAAGGGCAGCTTCTATTAAGAATTTTAGGCTCGGCGCCTGTGGCTCAATCGGCTAAGGCGCCAGCCACATACACCTAAGGTGGCGGGTTTGAATCCCCAGCCCGGGCCCGCCAAACAACAATGGCTGCAACCAAAAAAATGGCCAGGCGTTGTGGCGGGCGCCTGTGGTCCCAGCTACTTGGGAGGCGGAGGCAGGAGACTCGCTTGAGCCCAGGAGTTGGAGGTTGCTATGAGCTGTGATGCCATGGCACTCTACCCAGGGTGATAGCTTGAGGCTC
>CAUYQV010014120.1:0-35321 GCA_963574575.1 Galagoides demidoff
TTTTTTTTTTTTTTTGGTTGCAGCCATCATTGTTGTTTGGTGGGCCTGGGCTGGATTTGAACCCGCCACCTTAGGTGTATGTGGCTGCTGCCTTAGCCACTTGAGCCACAGGCACTGAGCCAAAATTTTGTATCCTTTGACCGACATCTCCATAACACCCCTTGCTCCCAGCCTGCAGTAACCACCATTCCATTCTCTGCTTCCATAAGTTTGACTTTTTTAGATTCCAGATATAGGTAAGATCATGTAGCATTTGTATTTATGTCCAACATTTTTTTTTTTTTTGAGACAGAACCTCAAGCTGTTGCCCTGGGTAGAGTGCCGTGGCATCACAGCTCACAGCAACCTCCAACTCTTGGGCCTAAGAGATTCTCTTGCTTCAGCCTCCCAAGTACTGGGACTACAGGTGCCCAGCACAAAGCCTGGTTATTTTGACTGCAGTTGTCATTGTTGTTTGGCAGGCCTGGGCTGGATTCGAACCTGCCAACTCTGGTGTATGTGGCTGGTGCCTTAGCCGCTTAAGCTATAGGTGCCGAGCCCAACATAAGTCTTAAAGCCAAAGGAAATCATGTAGGGTCATAACAAAACGTATGCACTTCTTGGCTGGATACCGTGGCTCACACCTGTCTTCTGACCTACTCACAATGAAACTATACCCACTGGAGGGTGGGGACCTTGGTTTACTGTGTCTCTATTCCTAGTGCCCACCCCACTCCTTGGCTATAGTAAATGCCCTATTAATATTTTTCAACTGTATGGAAAGTCATAGCTACCACTAAAAAAGAAAAGAAAGGAAAAGAAAATTTTAAAAAAGGAAAGGAAACAAAGGAAAGGAAGTGCTCTCAGAATGCAGGACATAAACGCAGAACCAGTCAGCAAGACCGCCTGCTAATGCAGACCGCAGCCTACCCAGGAAGAGGAATGACATGGCTCATTGCAAGAGAGGTGCTTAGAGGAGGCAGAAAGGCGCTCAGCAACAGGAACAGCTGTTTGCAGCAAGCTGTTGTCTAACATGTCAGTGAGTGAGGTGCTGGGTATATGCCCAGTACTGAAGGGAAAACAGATCATCTTCTGTGTAGATGGCCCATATCCCTGACCCTCCATTAGAGTGACCTATTGTGGGTGAGTATAATTTGACATGTAATCTATAGACATGTGGGTTGAATCTGATTTTGTCCACCTGGTAAATGAGTGTTGGTTAAATGATCTCTCTTCTCTCTGGAGGTCATAAATTCCATTTAAGTGGTGACTGGGTCTTAGTAAGCTGTTTGTATTCTTCTAGCTCCTATGGAAAAGGATAGTATATATCTCATAGTATTTGTGTATTGTGTTCAAAAAATAGGTTCTACTCAAGACATCACCATGAATTGGCCATGTGACTTTAGAGAAATCATGTAACTTCTCTGGAGTCCATTTTTTGTCTGAGGCGTGTGGGGTGGGGAGCGGGAATAGTCTGGAGACACAGCAAGGAGCCTGGGTTAGAGAATCCACCTTGAACACCCCACAATCCTAACCTTTCCTTGCTGTTAGTATTTAGAATTATGCTGATAATCAGATGAATACTTCCTTGCGGGCCCCTCCCCTTCACCTAGCATTTTTCTATCAAAGATCATTGATGTACAGAAAAAAATGCTAATGGTTGATATATAAATAAAAAAGAAATTTAATATAGTTGCTATTTTATGAGAGAATTTTGGCTGGTTCAAGTTGTCTAAGGTTTAAATATATATAATAAAATACATAAAGCTATTGAATATTCTTTTTATTTTGGCCGAGGCTGGGTTCTAAACCACCACCTCTGGTATACGGGGCCGGTGCCCTACTCCTTTGAGCCACAGACGCTGCCTGCTATTGAATATTATTTAATTTTTAATTTATTATAAGTCAGTGGATAAAAGCAGAAGAGACAGAAGAAAGATGGAAGGGAAAAGGAGAGGAATGAGAAGTAGAGATCTTAAGAATATGGATACATGGAGAAAGAGGAGGCGGCGACCTGGAGAGAGGAGACAAGAGGAGAGAGAAGTGAAAGGTGAGCAAGATTAACACAGAGAGAGGGTCTAAAATGCCCTGACAGGGCCTGCTGCTCAGCAGGGCTTCCGTCTTTCATCAGAGCCCTCAAAGTTCAAGTCTCAAATTCCTCACTGGCCACAACCTATGTTTTCATCTTTCTTCTCCTTCTCCTTCTTTTTTGAGACAGTGTCTCACTCTATTACCCTGGGGTTGAGTGTTGTCGCATAATGACAGCTCACAGCAACCTCATAATGATTGCTCACAGCAATCCTCATGCCTCAGCTTCTCAAGTAGCTTAAAGTGCAGGCACCCCACATAATGCCCAGCTAATTTTTTTCTATTTTAGTAGAGATGGGAGTCTCACTCTTGCTAAGGCTGATCTTGACTCCTGAGCTCCGGTGCTCCACCTCCCTCAGCTGCCCAGAGCACTAGGATTGCAGGTGTGAGCCACTGTGTCAGGCCTCTAAGTAACTTCTTTTAGTGATTTAGGATTAAATTCCTGTAGAAATTATGGTCAGTTAAGGGTTTAGGGAGGAATTCCTTTTTAGCTTGTAGGGCCACTGACAAAAGCAATATTTGCCATGTGCCTAAGAAAATCAAGCAGCCCGAGAACTGGGCTTTTCCTCCCCAGATAGAAGCCAAGCCACCATCATTAATTACTGAATATTTTTCTAAAATAGTGATTGTTTGGTATCCTTTAAATGTAGCCAGAATATCCATTTAGTGTCATCTTATTCAGGAAGTAGAGAAAGATTAACAGATGCATTAAATGGTACCAAATCCGCCATGTTTGGCTGTGTGAGTTGTTCACTGAACAAGAGTGCCCAGCCCAAGAGAAACCATATCCACTCACCAAGCCAAGCACCTGGCACAAGCCATGTCCACTGGAGAAAATGATGCCTTTTTCTAATTCTCTTATAGGTGCCAGTGGTCCTATGTGACCCAGCATCCAACCAGAGCAGTTTGCTTAGTCATCTGCAGGAACACTGGAATGTTGTGGATAGCTCTGGAGGCTTGATCTGCACATGGGCATTGATACCCCAAGATGACAGTGGAATAGGAGAGTGAACTACCTTAAATATCATCCCATTTTATACTTGTTCTCTGGCTTACTCCTCATCACATCCCTATAAATGTGGCGGAGGCAGATTTTCACTCTGTTTTCAGATAAGGACAGTATCACTCAGAGGGATTAGAGACCTACTCAAGGTCACATAAAATAAGTAAAATCTAGAACTTAGTACAATACCAGGCATAGATGTGTGTCAAGGAACAAAGGACCATGGAAGCTAAGAATAGACACCAGTCAAGTAGACTCTGAGTCAGATGTTCTTGCTGACTCCCTGAAAAGGAATTTGGGGCTATTGCCAAGTCCCTCTCTTATCTGATTTTGGTCACCGTCAGGCATGAGTGGGTCTTCCTGAAAGGACTAGCAGGAGTGGGGGACCCAGAGAGTCCACGAATTTCCTCAAGGAACAGTCTAAAGAAGCCTGAGAGACTTGTACCCTTTTGAAGCCTGAGTCTATATGGCCTTAGGTCCTTGGCCAACACCAGAGGGTGCTGACAGAGGTCCTGAAACAGTGCAAGAGAGTTGTGGATCCCCTTCATGACCACGAGAGGGTGCAGGAAGGGCGTTCGATTGCTGTTCAGCACTCGGGGATGCTAAACAGATGGGATCATTGAGTCAAAGTATGGGGGCTATGCTTAGCTGCCAAGAGCCCCTACTGAGCAGGAAATGGGCACTTAATTGAAGCAGTTGACAACTGGCCAGTTCGTCTCAAACATACAAATAGATCAGTTTGGTCTCCTGTTCTGATACTAGTTGTGTGACCTGATCTCTCTGAGACTCCTTTTTCTCATATGTAAAATGGGACTACTATGATTTGATGTGCTAGAGTTGCTGTGAGCCTTCTAGAATGTCTAGTATACTGCCTGGCATTTTAAGCAGTTGGATTATGGTTTATTATTATAAAAAACCTCACTATTTTTCTGGGCCCAAGGAGATTCTGAGAGGGTATTTGAGTCCTGGAGAAAGCCCCTGAAGAGATTCTGAATCATAACTTCCTGGTGGAGGTTGTGTTCCTCCCAAAATAGCCACACACTGTTAAAGTGTGTATGTTCACAATCTCAGAGGTATTCTCTGTTTACATTCCCAAGAGTACTGTGTACAACATTAAACACAAATTAGGGGCATGCAGAGTGCAAAGCTGAGGGGGGATGTGGGAAATGAAACTTGCCAGAGAAGAAGAAGGGCTGGGGATAGGTGCAGGCACAGAAACTTGGAAGGAGGAAAGCAATGAAATATAATGGGCAAAAAACTGGATTGTGCTTCAGAAGATGCAGGCCACTAAGAGGCCAGGTGAGCAGGGGAAAGATAATTTCCTCATCTTTAAAATAGGGTGGTTAAATGGATCCCTCCTAGCTCTGATATGCTTGCATTCCACCTAGGGAAGCAGGAAGGGAATCTCAAAGGAATGAGAAACAGGACAATGCCAATATTTGCTCCAAGTCATATCTCTGCTGTTCATTCTTTCCTCAAAAATCCAGCCATGTTGAGGACTAGATTACAGTGATAAGAGAAAGCTGGAGGAGTGAGACCATGTTCAAGAAACAGAAAAGGATCCATGGGTCTGCCTTACTTATCAAATCCCTCAAGTATCTGTTGTTAGCTGAACCTGTGCATATTTCCAACCAGACAATAAGGTCTACCATGTTTATAATAGTAGTAATATTAAGAGTAATAGACTTTATTTATATTGTACTTAATACTTTTCTAATGTTTTTCTTCTGATTTATTTCATCTATATCCATCTCTGAGAGTAATACAAAGGAACAAACATAAAACATGATCCTTGAGGCCAGGTGTGGTGGCTCATGCCTGAAATCCCAATGCTTTGGGAAACCAAGGTGGGAGGAATGAGGCTAGGAGTTCAAGACCAGCTTGAGCAGCATAGTAAGACCCCAACATGGTGGCACCCTTCTGTAGTCCCAGCTACTTAGGAGGCTGAGGCAGGAGGATCACTTGAGCCCAGAAGTTTGAGATTTATAATCGGCTATGATCAGACCACTGCACCTCAGTCTGGGAAATGAAGCAAGACCCTGGTTCTTAAAGTCAAAACAACCAAAAAACAACAATAAAGAAACTCTAACCCTGACTCTCAAGAAGCCTATTTTCTAAATATGAATGGAAATAATAAGACACCAAATAAAACCATTTGGATCATAATAGTCTTGCAGATGAGGCCATTCCCTCCACATTCAGAAAATGTGTGATTGCTGTGGACTACGCCGGCTAGAAGAGATTTCATAATTAGGAGGATCTTGACTTAAAGGTAGGAGAAGTTAGACTGGGAAGAGCTAAGAGTTTTTCCTAGGATTGAGCATGGTAGATAAAAGATTAGGGGAAGAGATGGTAAGGATAGTACATAGGTCATCAAAAAACTAATGAGAAATTTGGTTGACTAGGCAAAGTAATGAGGTTTCACTAGTGGTCTTGAGTGTATATTTGATCCTATGCACAGTTGAGAAGCCATAGTATGTTTGAAAAACTATGGAGACCTTTGAGTAGAAGGCATTTGGGGAAAATGAATCTGGTGTTTATATAAGGATGAGGTTTATCAGATACACCTAAGCCAAAGGGACAAGTTAGGAGGACATTATAATAAAGTGCTTAGGCTTTAGCATCAGACAGACCTTGATTTGAACCCTGGATTATGTCACTTCAGAGCTGAATGATATTGAGCAGGCATTTACATTTTCAAAATTTTATTTCTAATCTGTGACCTGATGATAATGGCACCTATTTTTCAGGATGGTTCTAATATGAAAAGTGTCAGGCTATATAGAACCCAGTGCTCAGTCCATGTTAGTTCTCCTACTTCTTCTTTTCTAAGTAAACGGAGACTCTCAGGGAAATAATTTGTTGACTGATTGGTTCCAAACAAAGGGAAGAAAATAAGGCAAGATGATGCCACTTGCAGAGGTTGAGATGTGAGCAGCTTTGAGGAGTGGTGATGAACTTGAGATGACAATGGTACACATAGATAGAACAACAATGGAAGAAAACCAAGGCTAAAGCTGTAGATCCAGAGGCCTCTCAAATAAAAGTGATAGTTGACACTGCATACTGAGTAGCTTTAGGACTGCCAGTATGGATAGAAGTCACCAAGACTTGGAGAGCTCCATTAAGTGGGACTGGAGAAGGAAGACTGAATGGGTGAAAGGAAATGATCAGGAAGTATAGGGTGTCAAAACCACAATAAGACTTTCCAGGGAAAAAAAAAGTCATTATGACAAAGGTTGAAGAGAAGTAATGAAGGATAACCTTGAGGAGAAGCCATTTGACCAATGCTGACCTCAGAGAATGAGACTTAGATAATTAGAGGGAGGAGCAGGACAATGACTCTTCAGAAGAGCTGGACTGGGGATTCAGGCATTAGGAAAGTATTGAACCAAGTGGCCACAAAGCAACTTCCAGCCAGGAATCACTGTGGGCCACCTAGGAAGTAAGCATCAGTTAGACTGAGGAGTGGGAAAGATCTGGTGAGTAAGTATTCAGAAATCTGACCAGAAAGAAGAAAGATGGTATTTGAAGAAGGGGTACCAGTGTTAAGAGATGATAACAGGGAGGTTGCTACAGGTTTGACAGTGAGAGGAAGACAAAGGTAGAAAATATTAAATAGCAGGATGGGAGAAACCTCAGGATTCAAAATTTAGAAGGATTATTTCTAGAAATGGAAAAGAAATTAGACTTTAAGGGTTAGTGTTACCTTTAGAGAGAAGAATGAGACTTATTCCTCTGAAGATTAAGAAATAAAAACCCAAGTCAGCCTTCTTAGAAGAGTGATGGAGGCTGGACGGACATGTTCAAAGGGGTGGGGGCTCCTGTGAGGATACACCAGACACCCCAGGCACAGAAGAGACCATGGAGCTAGAGCAGCGGTTCTCAACTTGTGGGTCGTGACCCCTTTGTAACAGTGAAAAGCATGGCAGCATTAGGAAGGTTGAGAACCACTGAGCTAGAGAATACTCACCAGAGAATGTGCTGAGGACAGTCAAGGAAACTGAGGTTATTTCACCTGGAGAAGAGAAGGTCTACATGGAATTTAACGGCTAGCTTTAAACATGTGAAGAGCTGACATTGCAGAAGGAGCAGACATCTGTGGGCACAGGGGGAGCCGCTGATGGAAGTTGCAGGAAGGCAGATTCCACATAAACATGAGACAGAATTTCCTTGCACTTATGGAGTAGGGAGGTGTGTGAATCTCCCACAGATGGTGTTCGGGAGATACCAGGCAATATCTTGCCTAGGATGCTGCAGACAGAAGTCAGCATCAGAAGAGTTGGACTTTGATGATACTTCACTGAAATCCATAGCTGAATCTACAGGCATGTAACAAATTTAATTTAAAGAATCTCAGGTTCGGAAGGGATCTTAAAGGTTATCTAATGTGATTATCCATTTGATTCCTGAGGCCCATCTGGGAGAGGCTGGCTGGGTGATCAAGAACTGCAAAACACATGGAAACTAACGAAGCCTAACCCCACCAGGAGCCACAGGGGCAACAGGTTTCTACAACAGGTTACTTCTCATCTAGATTGAAAATGAATCTGGTTTCTTCCAGAGACCTCACTTCCAAGACAGTGCAGGTGAAACTTTAAGAACCCTTCTCAGTGAACCAGGAAATGACATATAATCTTGAGTCATTCATCATTCTTTTTTATTACTTGAAATCCTAAACTTAAAAAACAAAGACAAGATTATTCATATTTCAAAGGGATCTTTCACTTTACAAAATAACTTACTTTGAGATACTTTAAAGCAACAAGTTCCAGTGATGAGTTTAAAATATGTTGTTTGTTTCCCTACCCCCAAGAAAAAGCTGTTTGTACACAACTTTTCAAGAACTTCTGCACCAGAAGTATTCCACTGTAATACACCATAACCAACACTTCCTTTGCTTAATTGCCAACACACAAATGGTCAATGATCCATCTAGACCCATCCAAAGGGAGGCACAGCAGAGGCACCTAATTTGATCCAGACTTTCAAGATCTGTACCAGTCAGGGCTTTGTTTACCCAGAGAAGAAAGCTAGAAAGCATAAGAAATGTTCTCAGTGGTACTGGGTGAAAAGTCCTAGAGCTAGAGCTAGTAGTAGTAGCTCTAGCTGTGGGCCTTAGGGAGAGTGACTTAACCTCTATGTCTGTTTCTTCATGTGTAAACAAGAAACACTTAACTTTGGGTTATTCTGAAGATGAGAGAGAGTGTCTCCAAAGCAACACACCCTCAGACACATAGTAGGAATTCCCCCTGCTGTCTTAGCAGGACTGATTTTGCTTCTCAGCAAGCCAGGGGGGTAGCACACCCACAGATTGTTAATGCTGTTTTGTACATGGCAGAGTCAAGCCACAAAGTAAAATTACAGCCAGAACAGAGCCTGGTTTCTCTGCCCTGGTTGCAGCCTGCGAAGCAAACTCACCATGTCCTCTGATGAGACATTCCCAGAGGATGAGCAAAGGAAGCGCAACACTGGCTTTAAGAAGGCATAAAATAACAAGAGCTGTGTGGGATAGATAACCTGCAAGCACACAGTCCTTTCCTGCATGTCCTGCTAATGCCCTAGGTCCAGTCCTTAAGGGAGAAAGCTGCTTGGGCAGGGGTTTTGACTGCAGGGGTGGGCTAAGCTTTAGACTCATACAGCTTCTTAGTCTCCAAGAAAACCCCCAGCTCTCATTATCATCGTCTTTGCTATGACTAAACAGCAAGTTCATAAATGTATGTAAAAGTGAACAAAAAGCCTCCTTTACACACTTATCAAAATAGCTAAAATGAAAGAGAAATGAAATAAAAACACTAAGTGTTGGGGATTGTGTAGTGCTATTGCTGGTGGGAGTGTAAATCGGTAAAACTGATTGCAGAAAACTGCTTGGCAGTATCTATTAAAGTGGATATTCTTATCTATGACATAGGGATTGTATCCCTAGGTATATGCTGAATAGAAAAGTGTATTACAGTCACCAAAAACTGAACTAGGATTGTGCTGTTCAATACAGTAGCTCTAGCCATATGTAGTTATTTATATTTAAATTATTTGTAATTTTAGAAAACTAAAAATTCAGTTCTTCAGCCAGGGTGGTGGCTCACACCTGTAATCCTAGCCCTCTGGAAGGCTAAGGTGGAAGGATCCCTTGAGCTCAAGGGTTGGAGACCAACCTGAGCAAGAGTGAGACCCCATCTCTACTAAAAATGGGTCTTGTATAGCAGGCGCCTGTAGTCCCAGCTGCTTGAGAGGCTCAGGCAGGAGGATAGTTTGAACCCAGGACTTCGAGGTTGCTGTGTGCTAGGCTGACATCATAGCATTCTAGCAAGGGGCAACAGAGTGAGACTCTCTCTCTCAAAAAAATTCAATTACACTTGTCACATTTCCAGCACCTAAAAGCCACCTGTGACTAGTGGCTTCTATATTAGACAACACAGGTATTCTACCTGTGTTCTAGAATGTTTGTAGCGACACTGTTCACAACAACCATGACCAAGAAATGATCCAAGTGCCCGTGAAGAGCTGAATGGATAATTAATCGTGGTCTATTCACACAACGGAATACCCTATTTTAAATGAATGACCTACAATTACACACAGGAATATGCACAAATCTCATAAATGAAAGAAGCCAGGCACACGAGAGTGCGTACGTTGTGACCCCATTTATACAGTGTCCCCGGACAGGCACTACTAACCTAGACTGTTAGACGCCAGAGTTGGGGTTACCCTCGGCGGCGGTAGCGGTGGGATGAGAAAGGAGAACGAGGGGACTTTCCGGGACTGGTAACAGTTCTGTTTCTTCGCCTGGGTGTTAGGAGCACGGTTTATAAAGATTGAAGTGCTGCACTCTTAACGCTTTTCTGTAACTCAGACTTCAATAAGAAGTTTACTAGAGTCCCCTCTAGAAAACTTTGCTGATATTAATCTGTTACTTACAGTCTAGGTTGGGGAGGAGGCGTCCGTTCAACAAAGCAAATGCATGTTTTGAGATCAGTAGCCCCTTTCCCTGACGCCTCCTCAGGACTTCCTAGAGGCCTTACAGACTCCCCACACCCCACCCAGGATGTCCTACCTGGCTACATGCCCAGGTCGCGATGGTCAGGATGGCTGGCCCTTCCAGTTTAGGGTCTCGACTCGCCAGCGCACTCCCTGCCCGGCGGGCTCTGACCACCCTGACCCTGCTTGGGAGGCAGCGCTGGCCCGCGGCACCTGAGCTGCCCGCGGCGGTTCAATGGATCCTTCCTCTTCAGGGTGGAGTCAAGCTGCGCCCGCCCGCCCCCTAAACTCTGCCCAGTCACGGACAATCTCAATCCTTCAGGGGCTCGGGCTTTTCAGTTAGGACAAGGTTCCCGGGAAGTCCGCTCTGGCGCCCTGAACTGTAGAGCGAAGGGGGAGGCGGCCCGCCTGCCGGGCGCAATTCTCCTGGGAAGCGCCCGCCCACCCGGCCGCACCTAGGCGGAGACGTCGGGCGGCAGGATACTCCTCCCGGGGGAACCCAGGAGGAGTCTTGCAGAGTGGGGCTAGGTTTCCCCTCCCAGCCAGTTCTTCCCGGTCATGATGGGAGAGAGCGGACTCGTGGCTCCGCCTGGACGGTTCTTTGACCTTCTCCTTCAGTGGAATCCCGCAGTCGCAGCCCAGGTAGAAGCCCCGAAGGCTCCTCTCCGCACCACCTGCCTGGAACTTAACGCGGTAGGGCTCTCCGGGCCTCCGTCCCGACGCGCGCCCGGCGCTGCTGGAATTTCTGCATCCTGGTGTGGCCCCTCTGTCCTCTCGCCTTCCTCACCCCGTTGACTTGGGAATGTCTCAAGGGCAGGATAGCCTTCTGGGCCCTCAGCGAACACCCTGCCTAGCACCGGCCTAGCCTATAACATTGATGCAGGGCCTGAACAGTACCAGGCCCTGCATTAAGCTAATTATACAGGGATTATCTCACTTAATTTTCAATGTCAAGATCACTGGTACACGACTGTTTACATAACAAATAGTTACTGATTCGTACAGTTAATATTTGTGCATTTTACTGTTAGTTTTTTAAAAACCTAAGAGAGGCTCGGCGCCTGTGGCTCAATTGGCTAAGGCGCCAGCCACGTACACCTAAGGTGGTGGGTTCGAATCCCCAGCCCAGGCCCGCCAAACAACAATGATGGCTGCAACCAAAAAAATGGCCGGGCGTTGTGGCGGGCGCCTATGGTCCCAGCTACTTGGGAGGCAGAGGCAGGAGACTCGCTTGAGCCCAGGAGTTGGAGGTTGCTATGAGCTGTGATGCCATGGCACTCTACCCAGGGGGACAGCTTGAGGCTCTGTCTCACAAAAAAAAAAAAAAAAAATCAGAGTGCCAACTTTTTTTTTTTAACCTCCCCCCTCTCTCTCCCCATATTCTTGGGCTATAATTAGGCTATAGCTTTCGTAACCTCAACTTCTTTTTAAAAACAGTCTTGCTCTGTCCCTCTGGCTGGAGTGCAGTGATGTTATCATAACTCATTACAACCTCTAACTCCTGGGACTCAAGAGATTCTCTTACCTCAGTCCCCCAAGTAGCTTGGACTATAGACAGGTACCACCATGCCCAGATAATTTTTTTCTATTTTTAGTACATATGGGGTCTACCTCTTGCTCAGGCTGATCATCCCACCTTGGTCCCCTAGAGTGCTAGGATTACAGGCGTAGCCACCGTGCCTGGCCAAACCTCTGCTTTCGTTAGCACTTGCCACTTTTTCTATCAGTTTCTAAGTGAGATGTCTGAAAGTCTTCAATACAGGCCAGGTACAGTGGTTCATACCTACAGGCCTAGCACTCTGGGAGGCCAAGGCGGGTGGATTGCTTAAGTTTACAAGTTCAAGACTAGCCTGAGCAAAAGCAAGACCTTGTCTCTACTAAAAATAGAAAAACTGAGGCACTCTACCCAGGGTGAAAGCTTGAGACTGTCTCAAAAAAAGAAAAGAAAAGAAAAGTCTTCAATTTGCCTTTTACTTTGTCAAATTCCCCCCACAGCTCTGTCAATTTCTCTTTTTATGTAGATAAAGGTTTGCTAGGTGCACACAACTTCATTACTATTTATTGTCTTGGTAGACTGTTCCCTCTTATTCTTTATTTTTATTTTTTTGGAGGGTAAAGCTTGCTCTATCATTCTATCTATCTATCTATAGAGTCTCACTCTGTTGCCCTCAGTAGAGTGCCACGGCATCATACCTCACAGCAGCCTCAAACTCTTGGGCTCAAGCAATCTTCTTGCTTCCACTTCCTGATTACCTGGGACTATAGGTGCCTGCTACAACGCCTAGCTAGTTTTTCTATTTTTAGCAGAGATGGAGTCTCACTCTTGTTCAGGTTAGTCTGAAACTCCTGAGCTTAGGCTATCCACCAGTTTTGGCTTCCCAGAGTGCTAGGATTACAAGTGTGAGCCACCATGTCTAGCCCTGTTCGTTACTTTTCTTTTTTTGAGACAGAGTTTCACTATGTCGTCCTTAGTAGAGTGCCATAGCATCACAGTTCATAGCAACTCAAACTCTTGGGTTTAAGTGATTCTCCTGCCTCAGCCTCCCAAGTAGCTGGGACCTCAGGCACCTTCCACAACGCTCGGCTATTTTTTTTGTTGTAGTTGTCATTGTTTTAGCAGGCCTGGCCAGGTTTGAACCCACCAGCCCCAGTATATGTGGTGTATATGGTCGGCACCCTAACCACTGAGCAATGGGTGCCAAGCCATGTTCTTTATGTTTTTAACCTAAATTCTATTTTCTTTTTTTCTAGAGATAGAGTCTTATTTTGTTGCCCTCAGTAGAGTGCCATTGCATCACAGCTCATAGCAACCTCCAGCTCTTAAGCTTAGGCAATTCTCTTGCCTCAGCCTTCCCAGTAGCTAGGACTACAGGCACCCACCACAACACCTGACTATTTTTTTCTTGCAATTTGCCCAGGGCTGTGTTTGAGCCCGCCACCCTCAGTATATGTGGCTGGCACCCTACTCAGTGAGCCACAGGCGCCGCCCATTAATCTAAATTCTATTTTGTCTGGTATTGCAATCATGCCAGTTTTCTTTTGGTTAAGTTTGCCTGATATATCTTTTTCCATCCCTTCTTTCTTATTCAGTATTGTGTTTGAAAACATTTAAAGTTTTATTTTTTTAATCCAATCCTGTATCTATTATTAAGTGTAAGCAAGTACATTAATTGTGATTTAACCTGGAAACTTGCTATTTTTACTGAGCCTCATGGAGTTTTCATGTTGAGTTAAAATCAGAGTCCTTACACTTACTTCCTGTGCCACAAGCTCTGTGATAAGCACCTTGCATTTGTAAGTTCACTGAATTAAGGGGGAAACTGTTAGTGGTTCTTCAGCCAGAATAGACTTATCTAAATCCAGCAGCTATTGGTAGTTTAATGATCGTGGAATCTCCAGAGCAGGCGTCCTCAAACTATAGCGCACAGGCCATATGCGGCCCGCCTAGGACATTTATCCGGTCTGCCGGGTGTTTTTGCCACCGCTGCCTGTCCTGCTTAGCCGACTCGTCCTGGGGCCCTCAGTCCGGCCCTCCAATGGTCTGAGGGACAGTGAACTGGCCCCCTGTTTAAAAAGTTTGAGGACCCCTGCTCCAGAAGAAAGGACTGATTTAGTATTTGCTGAAACCACTATGAATTATGCTGAAGTCAATGGAAAGTAAGCTGTGGATGTATTTCCTAATGACTAAAAATCCTTTCCTGGAATGTGGAGCTGGATGAGAAAGCAAACGCACTGTTTTGGAAGACTACTCTGGACTCAATTCATTTAGCAGAAGACAAGTGGCTCCTGTCCCAGTAATTCAGCCTCTAATCAGGGTTCCAAAAGAAACCAGCTTGAGTATAGTAATATATTCTCTAACAGGGCAGATTCTAATCTCTACTCTCAGCCCGGGAATTAATAATTTGTCAATGGTTAGCATTTAATTATGTATGATGACACAGACAGCTAAACAGAGTAAAAAGATATTGTCTTTTAATACAGTTTTTAGAAAATGCTTGAAAATAATCTAGTGTTAGTTATTTGCACTAAAAATGTGCTAATGGCAGGGTATCTTTATTCTCTTATTATATTTTGAGACAGAGTCTTACTCTGTTGCTCAGGCTAGAGTGCCATGGCATAAGCCTGACTCACAGTAACTTCAAACTCTTAGGCTCACGTAATCCTCCTAGCTTAGCCTCACGTAATCCTCCTAGCTTAGCCTCATAAGCAGCTGGGACTAAGGTGCCTAGCTAATTTTTCTATTTTTAGTAGAGATGAGCTCTTGCTCTTGCTCAGGCTGGTCTCAAACTCATGAGCTCATGCAATCCACCTGCCTCAGCCTCCCAGAGTTCTAGGATTACAGGCACAAGCCACCAACGCCTACCCCAACATACCTTTAAATTAGGCTTTCCTAGTATGTTTAAAATATCAATTATTTTCCTCATGTCTCTCTCTTTTTTTTTGAGACGGAGCCTCAAGCTATCCCCCTGGGTAGAGTGCCATAGCATCACAGCTCATAGCAACCTCCAACTCCTGGGCTCAAGCGAGTCTCCTGCCTCTGCCTCCCAAGTAGCTGGGACCACAGGTGCCCGCCACAATGCCCGGCCATTTTTTGGTTGCAGCCATCATTGTTGTTTGGCGGGCCCTGGCTGGGGATTCGAACCAGCCACCTTAGGTGTATGTGGCTGGCGCCTTAGCCACTTGGGCCACAGGCGCCGAGCCACTAAAGTGAGTTTTTAAAAACAAGCCTCCATACCAGTGTGGGAGGAAAAGAAAGGTAGAGTGGGGGAAGGAAGTCTGCTCTATTGGTAATAAAGCTCCAAGTTCATCCCATCAAGGATTTCATAGTCCCCTAGAGACAGATGGTCCTTAATAATCATGTACCACTTCTTAAGGATAATCTTGTTCCAACAGATGCAATCAGCTTCTTAAGGTCTTCAATGGTGTCATTGGTGTTGCATTTAACACAGACCTTCTTCCTCAGACGGTCCTTGCAAACAACCTCCATCATCCAGGCTGGAGCTCCAAACTCACTTCCAACCTGCGGACACCACAACTTCCATGGACGAGATGTTAAAAACCATGAGAGATTCTTCTGCAATCTCCATGCATTTGAAAACCACCGGAAGGCACGTCCAATCTCTACTTTAGCCTTTCAGAGCAACACCAAGTTCTTAATTTTCAAAAAAGAACTTTGCACAAAGAAAACTCCAGAAGAGTTCACTGATAGAGTCTATTGGTCATTTAAGGGAGCATTAACACCAATCTTATAGAAACTCTTTCAGAAAACAGAAGGGAAGAAAACAGTTGAGAAGTACTGTTTATACTTGTTTATCAAATCAGTATAAACCTCAGACCAAACCTCATGAGACGTTTACAAGAAAGGAAACTTACAGACCAGTGTCACTATGAGCACAGACACAAACCTTCTTAATAAAGTGTTAGGAAACCAAAGTCAACAACATATGTTAATAGAAAGAAAGAATAATATATGACAAAGAAATGGGAATGAATCCCAGTAAAGGAAAGTTTAAGACTTGAAGACTAGGCAAGGCACCTGTAGCTCAGCAGCTAGGGTGCCAGCCACGCACACTGGAGCTGGTGGGTTTGAATCCAGCCTGGGCCTGCCAAACAACAATGACGGCTCCAACCAAAAAATAGCCAGGTGCTGTGGCAGATGCCTGTAGTCCCAGCTACTTGGGAGGCTGAGGCAAAAGAACCACTTAAGCCCAAGAGTTTGAGGTTGCTGTGAGCTGTGATGTCACAGCACTCTACCCAGGGCAACAGCTTAAGACTCTGTCTCAAAAAAAAAAAAAAGACTTGAAGACTATTTTCATGCGCCATACTAACAAAATAAATGCGAAAAACCATATGATTATTCACTAGATTCAGAAAAAACATTTGATTACATTCAATATCTATTCTTGATAATAAGAGTAAAATCTCTTGCAAATTAGGAACAAAAGGGAATGTCCCCAATATGATATCTATGCAAAACCAACAGCAAACAGGAAACTTCATAGTGAAATTTTAAATATTTTCCTTGTTAGACTGAGAACAGGAGAAGAATTATTACTCTTAGTTTTTCTACTCAATATTGCACAGCAGGACTTAGGTATGACAATGAGAAAGAAAAATAACTAAATGGCATTAAAAATTAAAAATGAAGGTGAATCTTTCTATTCACAGATGACATGATTACTTATATAGAAAATCATAGCTGGCCACTGTGGCGGGTGCCTGTAGTCCCAGCTACTTGGGAGGCTGAGGCAAGAGAATTGCTTGAGCCCAAGAGTTTGAGGTTGCTGTGAGCTGTGATGACACAGCACTCCACTGAGGGTGACAAAGTGACCCATCTCAAAAAAAAAAAAAGAAAGAAAATCATAAGAAATCTGTAACCACCAATAGGCAGATTTAGCAAGGTCACAGGATGCACACAATAGACAAAAGTCAACTGAATTTTTACATATTAGCAATGAAAAATTAGAAAATAGAATTTTAAAAAGTATTTCTATAATGTAACATACAAAACAAAACATTAGGGGTAAAGTTAATGAAAGATTTGTAAGACCAGTACGCTGACAACTACAAAACATTGCAAAGGCAAATTAAAAACCAGAGATGAAGGATATCCACGGATTGGAAGACCATGTTACTGAGATGGCAGCTCTTCCCCAAACTGATCTATAGACTCAACACAGTCTAAATCGCTAAGTTTAAAATTTATATGAAATTATAAGGACCTAGAACACCCACAGCAATCTTGAAAAAGGAGAACAAAGTTGAAAGACATATAGTTCTTGATTTAAAGATTCCTTATAGGCTAGGTGTCCGTAGACCAGTGGTTAGGGTGCCAGCCACGTGCTCCAGGGCTGGTAGGTTCAAACCCAGCCCAGGCCTGCTAAACAAACAAACAAACAAACAAAATAGCCGGGCATTGTGGTAGGCACCTGTCGCCCAGCTACTAGGGAGGCTGAGGCAAGAGAATTGCTTGAACCCAAGAGTTTGAGGTTGCTGTGAGCTATGACACCACAGCACTCTACCAAGGGTGACAAAGTGAGACTATGTCTCAATAAAATAAATAAATATTCCTTATTAAGGTACAATAATGAAAAAGTCTGATACAATCTTAAGGACAAATAGGTCACTAGAACAGCACAGAAAACCTAGAAATAGACTCATGCACATATGTTCAACTGATTTCTTTACAAAGTTGCCAATTCATGGGGAAAATAAAGTTTACCAGCAAGTGGTACTACAACAATCAATACCCATAAGTAAAATAATAATAATAAACCACAACCACTACTTGGTATCAAACACAAACTTTAGTTCAAGGTGGATCCTAGACCTAAATATAAAACTTCTAGAAGAAAAATGAAAATGTTTTTGTAACCTAGGGGAAGGCAAAGTTACTTAGAAAGGACACAGACATCAATTGCAAAAAAAGGATGAATAAATTAGACTTTAATAGAATTAAAAATCAATGCTTATCAAAAGACAACTACTAAAAACAATAAATAAGGAGGCCATACTATCTGGGGAAAAATATTTCCAAAGCATGAATCTGTCAAAAGATTTGTATCCAGAATATATAAAGAGTATCTATAATTCAGTAACAGGCAAAAAAACCCCCAATTTATTAAATCAGCAAAGAATTTGATCCTATGTGCAGAAAAACTACATGATAACAGGTGCATGAGGAAGCGCTCAACACCACTAATCATCAGAGGAATGCAAACTAAAGCCACAGTGAGATCCCACTAAAAACTCACTAAAATGATTATTTGTTAAAAACCTGACATCATCGAATGACAATGAGGATGAAGTGCAACCAGAACTCCACAGAGAAAAGGCAATGCAAAATATTTCCTCTTTGGAATATGGCCTGACGTTTTCTCAGAAAAGTGAACATACAATTACCCTGTGACACAACAATTTCATTCCACACCATTTAGGGGTTAGGTGTTCCAATGTCTGTCTGTCTCACTCTAAAAAGCATCATGCATAATTTGGGCAGAGAGTTAGGGGATTGACAGGTGATAAAGTAAATATAAAATGCCAAAAATTATAGCATTTAGGTGATAGGCATATGGGTGTTCACTAGATAACTCAACTCTTCCGTGGACTTGAAATCTTTCATGGTACAACGTGGGAGGTGGGCAAATCTGGGAAAATTGAGTGTGAGGATAAGTGATGATAGCAACAGGTTACTTAATAAAATAAGGGCAAGATAATAACCCAAGAGTCCATGTTGAGGTTAAGGACGGAAGGTCAGAGGGAAAGGAGGAAAGAAGGGAGGAGCAAGCAGAGAAAGCCCTTTCTGGCTCGGTGCCTGTGGCTCAATCGGCTAAGGCGCCAGCCACATACACCTAAGGTGGCGAGTTCGAATCCCCAGCCCGGGCCCACCAAACAACAATGACGGCTGCAACCAAAAAAAAAAAAAAAATGGCTGGGCGTTGTGACGGGCGCCTGTGGTCCCAGCTACTTGGGAGGTGGAGGCAGGAGACTTGCTTGAGCCCAGGAGTTGGAGGTTGCTATGAGCTGTGATGCCATGGCACTCTACCCAGGGGCATAGCTTGAGGCTCCGTCTCAAAAAAAAAAACAAAAAAAAAAAGAAAGCCCTTTCTACTGTAAGTGATACATTTCTTAAAATAACAGCATTAGAAAATCTCTATTTGGCAATTGTCATCAGAACAATAATAGATTCAGTCAAGAATCATCAGCAGATACTAAAATAAGGGGTCAAAAAATGTATATATTTTGAGAGTCTTTCTCTGTTGCCCAGGCTAGAGTCCCCTGGGGTCAGCCTCAAACTCCTATGTTCAAGTGGTCCTTTTGCTTCAGCCTCCTGAGTAGCTGGGACTACAGGTACCCATTGCAACGCCCAGCTGATTTTTCTATTTTTGGTAGAGTTGGTGTTTCTAAGACTCCATCTTGAACTACTAAGCTCAAGCAATCCTCCCACCTTGGCCTCCCAGAGTACTAGGATTATAGGCATGAGCCACCACACTCGGCCATCAGGAGATCAAAATATGATGAGGGCATAGAATACTTACAAGATCTCAAAGTATCTTGCCACAAATTATTTATCAATTACAAAGGAAAAAAAAAAAGAATACTCTGCAGTGGAGAAGCCTGGCAGACATCACCTAAATCAAGTAGTCAAAACTGACCTCACCACAACTGGACAAGCGGACAGCATGTGCCTCTTGAGGAGGCCACCTCACTTCTGCAGGATCCTGCCCACAAGGCGTCCTAATGCAGGTGCCACAGTTGGCAAACCTAAAGTGAGTTTGCCCTGCTCTCTTCAAGAGGTAAATGTCACAAAAGAGAAGGGATATAGGGAGATTGACCCAGGATAAAAGAGTCTGAAAAACAATACAGCTAAATGTAACACATGATCTAGGATTTTCCTTTATTATTAGGACATTGTTGGGAACAATTGGCGGAATTTGAATAAAGTCTGTATTGCATAAATGTGAATTTCCTGGTTTTGATGACTAGAATGTAAGGGACAGCCTTTTTAAGGAAATAAACATAAAGGTTTTTTTTGTTTGTTTTTTGAGACAGAGCCTCAAGCTGACCCCCTGGCTAGAGTGCCGTGGCATCACAGCTCACAGCAACCTCCAACTCCTGGGCTCAAGCGAGTCTCCTGCCTCAGCCTCTCAAGTATCTGGGACCACAGGCACCCACCACAATGCCCGGTTATTTTTTGGTTGCAGCCGTCATTGTTGTTTGGCAGGTCCGGGCTGGATTTGAATTCGCCACCTTAGGTGTAAGTAGCTGGTGCCTTAGCCGATTGAGCCACAGGCGCCAAGCCAAACATAAAGTATTTAGAACTAAAGAATCATCATGTGTGCAACTTACTCAAGAAAATACAGTTCAGGAATACAATATTATTCATATTTGCATACTTTATGTATATACTAAAAATACGGAGAGTGCCAAAAAATGTACATACGTTTTAAGGAAGGAAAAAACTATTAAATTTGTTCTACTCGAGTTGCATTTGACTTCTGTAATTAGAGGAGGTGCTCGGCGTCACTCGAGGGTATTGAGTGTTACCATTTCAGTACAGTTTTTCTTTTCTTAAAATGTGTATACTTTTTGGTACCCTTTATATAAATATGTGATACATAGAGAGAAAATAAACATGAAAATGAAACAGCAAATGTTAAATTTTAGTAACTAGTGAATGTGTAAGGGTTTATGGGGTTCTTTGCACTATTTTTGCAACCTTTCCATAAGTCTGAAATTATATCCAAACAGAAAGTATCAGGAAAAATACACTTGGGAAACCCTGTCGCTAATTTTCCCTCTTGGAGATATACACTGTCCACTACCATGTTAAAGGTTATGACAAGTCCTACATAAGGAAACCTATTCAGTTTTTAGTTAGGAGAAGATTCTCTTTGCCAGAATGTATATTAATTTTCTATACATATTTATCTAAACCCATCTATACTACAGTGTGAGATGAATAGAACATCAGTGGACTCTGTGAATTTAATCTGCCCTGTGGTTCCATAGAAAGTGCCTGCCTGAGACATCCACCACCGCCGACACCATTCCCCAGGGCCTCACCCTCTTGGAGCACCCCCTTCTGCTTCAGCTTGCAGGCCAGGGTCAGGAGGCGGGGCGCCGCTGCCCAGCCAGCCACCATGTGCTGGGGATGGCTCTGCAGGGTCAGGACCCGGCCTCCCTGCAGGTCCTCGGATGCCTTGAGGAGAAGCTGCACTGTGTTCTGGTCCAGTAGCACCTTGTAAAACAGCCAAAGCCTAGGACAGAAACATAGAGTATGGCACCAGGCATGCGGTGTTTCTCCCCCTCCAGTAAGTGGGAGGTTCCTGAACCCCACCTGTCAAGACAGGATTGCTTTGGGATAAAGGGGGTTAAGGTCAGGGACTTTGTATGGGCAACCCTGGCTCAGATCCCAGTGCTGCCGCTCACTGCCTCTGTGATCTCAGACAAGGACAGGACCTCTCCGAGCATCAGTTTCTTCTTCTGTAAAATAGGGATCAAGTGGAAACACTGACACTGAGCTGATGTTGATGCCGATACTGACGCTCACTGAGCCATGTATGCTGGACTGGGTCTCCACCATGGCTGTCCCCGCACACACACTCATTTGTAATGTCACTTTGCCACTTCTCTATTAAGATATGGGGCCTATTTCTGATTCAGGGCTGGCCTTGTGACCCGTATTTTGATCAACAGAATGTGGCAGAAGGGATGCTGTATAACCTGGGTTGATGGCAGCCAAGAGACCCAGAGAACCACCCTGGCCAAAGCCACACAGAGTCGAACTAACCGAGTCCTATCCCAATTCCTAACCCACAGACTCATGAGCAAGCAAAATGGTTGTTACTTTAACCCCTGGTACTTGGGGGAGCTTTTATGCAGCATTGCTAACTAATACCCTGTTCCACGCATGGTGCACTTAGATGCACTGTCTGACTCCCCGAAAAAGCCCTGTGAAGGTTTGAGAATATTATGATCCCCGTTATCCAGATGAGGAAACGGAGGTACAGAAAGTAAGCAATGTGCCCGAAGCTCATATGAGCAGTTACTAGTACCCAGCACACAGTGAACTCTGGAATATAAAATGCTTGCTCCCAGCCCATAATGAGTGATCACTATGCACTACTATGGTGAGGGATGAGGAAAAATCCACCCTGAGAAGCCTGTTAACCCTGCTGAAGAACTGGGGCAGGGAGGTGTGGTTCCTCTCATCACAAATGTCCATCACGTGTGTTTGTGCCACACCATGGAGATGCTTCCCTTGAGCTTGAGACCAGGTACAAGATCATCCTTTCCTTGGCATCCATGCGTATACACACATACACACATGCACACACAGGTATATATGATGTCTGACAATCAGGATCCAGAACTATTCTAGAAAAGGTGCTACAAACCCCTTTGCCAAATGTCACTGCAGTCACCCTCAAGGTACTACTCCCCTCGAGAAGCTGTGCACTGATGCCAGCACCTGGTCCATCCTTCACAGCAATTTTAGAACTCTTTTTCTGGGATGACCATGGGAGCTATCATCATACAGTACACAGAAATACACAACAATGATGAACGCCACTTAGCAAGACACCACCACAGGTCAACAGGAAGACGGCCATGAGACACTGATATACCAAGGTTATGAAACCTTGACTTGTTTGTACAGTGGGGCCAATGTAGGCCCACAGTGCAAATTCAAAAACTTAATTGATGGCCAACAAGAGTTCCAAAATTGCTTTGAAGGTAGGCACTGGCTTCAGGGCACAGCTTCCCGAGGGGAGTTCTTCAAAGGTGACTGTAGTGATAGTCAGCAGTGAGGGATGCAGCCCTTTTTCTAGAATGAGTTTGCCAACTTAATTGTCCAACATCGTATGAGAGAGAGAGAGAGTTTCCTTATGGCCACTGCTAATAATACCACTCATTCATTTTTACATTGGCTGCTAGGATGCTCAGAGCTAAATTTCAAGCTCAGATCTGGAAAACACAGAGGACCTGGTGTTTACTGATGCCACTTTGAGCACCTTCCTGTTTTTCCTATTTCCCCTTTCCCCAAGTTTCCTCAAGTGTTTTTTCTTTAATCTAGAACAAGGGTCCTCAGACCTTTTAAACAGGGGGCTGGTTCACTGTCCCTCAGAACACTGGAGGGCTACTGCAGGCCCCGGGATGAGTCGGCTGCTAAGCAGGACAGGCAGCGGTGGCAAAAACACTCCGCGGGCCAGATAAATGTCCTAGGAAGGCCGCATGTGGCCCGTGAGCCATAGTTTGAGGACGCCTGATCTAGAACAAGGGTTGGCAAACTACAGCTTGTAGGACCAAACCAGCCCAGCTCTTTTTATAAATAAAGCTTTACTGGAACACAGTCATGCCCACTCATTTATGAATTGTCTACAATGCTTTTGTGCTACAGTGGCAGAGATGAGTGGTTGTGACAGAGACCATATGGCCCACAAAGCTGAAAATATTTACCATCTGGCTCTTTATTGAAAGTTTGCCAACTCCCGACCTAGAGCAATGCACCTCCTTATGATCCCCAAATCCTTTTTCAGTTGGGGATAAGGATGGCCAATAGGACAGATGGACGGTAATTCTGGGAACAAGGTTACCTAGGACCACATCCACAGCCCTGGGTCTCCTTAAAATCCTGCCAAGGCGCGGAAGAATGCTGGAATTGCAGAAGATTTACTTAATGGAGGTTCAATTTGTACCAGAAATTCAGTACTCAGAGTAACAACGTGATTTTATGATAAGAAATCATAATAACGGCCTCCAATTCCTGACAAAGCTCCTAATCCCTCGGAATTTCCTGGGTGGTGGGAGTGTCTTTTGTTCTAATGAAGCAACTCTGGTGGGTTCCTAGATAAGGGCTGGTCACCAGAAAGACCAAGCCAGGATTAGAAGCTTGGAACTTCCAGCCCCACCACCCCATCCCAGAAGGGGAGAGGGGCTAGAGGTGGAGTTAATAAGTGATGACGTCTAAGTGATGAGGCTGCCAAAGAAATCCCCGAATTCTGCGGTTCCGAGAGCTTCTGGTTGCTGAGGGACTGAGCCCTTCACCTGTGGGGTGTGACGCTAACTCCAGGTAACTTGTGGCAGAACTGAGTTACATCACAGAGCACCCAGCTGGCATCCACGGAGAAGGTGTGGTAGGAAAACACCCCCGCACCTGGGCACAGAAGGGTTCAGTAGAAAAATTTGTTGTTTGAAAGGACAGTAGAAAAATTTGAGTTGCCCATCACACTGTGAGCAGCAGTAACGGTGCCAGCTACTGAACACACTGGCTGGCCCCGCTCGGGAGCTCAGATGCAGTGCTCAGTTAATCCTTAGGCCAACTCTAAGAAGGTGGTGGAGACTGAGGCACAGAAGGGCCCAGTGGACAGACAGCAGCAGCAGAGCTGGGATGGGAGCCAGAGTGGACGCAGCAAGGTGTGAATACACAGAGATGAGGCGAGGGGCACGCTGCTCAGTCCCTGTGGTCTCTTGTGGGGTTTGTTTTATTCTTCATACGTGATTATAACCCTTCAAGTCATCTATTGTGAATGCTCTCATAATCAAAAAAAAGAAAGAAAGAAAGAAAGAAAAGAAAAAAGAAAGGAAGAAAAGATAAAAGTAGAAAACTGAACGTCACCCCTTCCCTGCCCTCAATGCCATAAAAGCAAGAATGGTGTCACCTAGGCACAGTCTCAGAGCGACAGAAATGGGGCCTCAGGGTGACGAGCTCCCATCTCCAGACCACCAGCCCTTGGTCCTCAGTGCCCTCTGCCCCCTTCACAGGCCACCTGGGGGTTATTACCTTGCTGGGGTGATCTTGCCTGACAGCTGCAGCTGGATAGCCCGGGGTCTCTGAGCACTGCCTGGTGGAGGAGTACACTCACATCCCAGCCCCTGCTGCTCCTCTGGGCATCCTGGCTGGTGTTGACCTCCAGCAGAACCAGCTCCTGGCCAGACGTGTGCACAGACAGGGACCCATTGAAGCCGCGTGCTCTGGAGTGCCCAGCAGCCACCTGCACCTACGGCGAAGCAGGGGAGGGCTCAGAGGCAGAACAGGAACAGCCTCCTCCTCTAGGAAGCCTTCCTGCCCGCCCCTCTCCATCTCTGAGGACCCACCCAGCACAGTGGGCAGCACGTGCTCTGGAAGGGACATCAGACAGAGAGAGAAAGGGGGGACAGCCCATCCTGGTCCTGCTATTGGCTCAGAAACAGTCTCGTCTTGTCCTTTCCACCATGTGTAAGGTGACAGTTCCCATCCCAAATGGGGAAACTGAGGCTCAGGAAGGTCACATATTTCCCTAGGCCTGCTGGGCTCATTAATAGAAAAGGGTGCCCAAATCATGTCTCCAGGAATTGGAGGACCAGAGCTTCCAGCATTCAAAGAAGATGGTGTTTGGTACACAAAGAACAGCCACAACTGGGTCAGCGGGGGTCCAGGCGGAGCAGTGGGGGGGGCAGGGAGGATAGAGGCTCCACCAGCTCCCTGAGAGCTGAGCCCCATCCCCTGGCCTGACCTGGGTCTCAGTTTCCCTACCAGTTTCTCCATCTGCAAAGCTGGTTTAGCCCCATGGTTCTCAACCCAGACTTTGTATTACCATCATGCGGAGAGCTTTTAAAAGCATGCCTGGGAAGCACCCCAG
Source organism: Galagoides demidoff (assembly GCA_963574575.1). Classification (NCBI taxonomy): domain Eukaryota; kingdom Metazoa; phylum Chordata; class Mammalia; order Primates; family Galagidae; genus Galagoides; species Galagoides demidoff. The sequence continues at coordinate 25,177 of CAUYQV010014120.1, forward strand.
TGTCCATCAACTCATGAATGGATTAATAAACTGTGGTATATGTATACCTTGGAATACGACTCAGACATTCAGATGAGACCTTATATCTTCTGTATTTACCTGGATGGAGTTGGAGAAGAGTCTACTTAATAAAGTATCACAAGAATGGAAAAGCAGGCTCAGCACCTGCAACTCAGCAGCTAGGGCACCGGCCACATACACCAGAGCTGGAGGCTTCGAACCCAGCCCAGGGTCTGCCAAACAACAGTGACAACTGCAACAGAAAAATAGCCGGACGTTGTGGCAGGCACCTGTAGGCACAAGAGAATTGCTTGAGCCCAAGCATTTGAGATTGTTGTGAGCTGTGACTCCACAGCACTCTACTGAGGGCAACATGGTGAGACTCTGCCTCAAAAAAAAAAAAAAAGAAAAATGGAAAAGTATCCAAGGTACATAGTAATATGAAACCAACAGATAAAACAACTGCACCCCCACATGAGAGAAAAACACAATTAAATTCAAAGCAGGGAGGAGGGAAAGGGAAGGCAATTGATCGACTCTCACTAACAGGCACAAGGTAAGTGCATAGCACACCCCCCGGGCGAAGGGCTCACCTACAACTTGAACTTGACCTAACAAACACAAACAATGTAACCTGATCATTTGTGCCCTCCTACTAACCTGAAATTTTAAAAGCACGCCTGGTTCCTCCACAGATGGATTGGTAAACTGTGCCACATTCAGACAGTGGAATATTATTCAGCACCAAAAAGAAAAGACACCGAGAAAACATAAATGCATAGAACTAAGTGGAAGAAGCCCATCTGAAAGGGCCACTTACTATACAGACTCCAACTCTATGATGTTCTGGAAAGGGCAAAACTGCAGATGCAATTGGAAGACCTGTGGTTGCCAGGGAATGGGGAGGGGCGACCAGGGGGCAGTGAAACCGCTCCGTATGACACTCTTATGGTGGATTCCTGACATTATACGTTTGTCCAAACCCACAGAATGTACAACACCAAGAGGGAGGCCTAATGTAAACTGTAGATCTTGGTGGCCGATAACGTGTTAATGCTGGTTCACCAGCTGTAGTAAATGTACCCCGGCAACATGAGACGCTGAGCTTAGGACAGGAGATACTGCCAGGCAAGGGAGATCCATGGGAACTCTCTGTGCTTTCTTCTTAGGTTTTCTGTGAACCTAAAACCGTTCTCAAAAGATGAAGTCTATTAATTTTTTTTTTTTGAGACAGAGCCTCAAGCTATCCCCCCTGGGTAGAGTGCCGTGGCATCACAGCTCACAGCAACCTCCAACTCCTGGGCTCAAGCGAGTCTCCTGCCTCCGCCTCCCAAGTAGCTGGGACCACAGGCGCCCGCCACAGAGCCCGGCTATTTTTTGGTTGCAGCCGTCATTGTTGTTTGGTGGGCCCAGACTGGATTCAAACTCGCCACCTTAGGTGTATGTGGCTGGCGTCTTAGCCACTTGAGCTACAGGCATCGAGCCTAATCTTTTTCAAGTATGTCTGGGGACGCCCCTCCTTCCCCACTGCCCTTTGACCAGTCAACTCTGCATCCCTGGACTGGGACCTGGGTGTGCTCTAAAACCTCTCCAGGAGACCCTAGACAACTCCCAGGCTATCCAGGGGCCTCTGTGTGCCCTGGGGCCCCAAAGAGCTTGTATTCTCAATGGAGGTGACGATGGCAAAACTTGGGTCTTAGAGGGTGGGCGAAAACTCTTACCCTGTTTATATATAAAGCAGAGACCTGCACGGTACGTAGACAGAAATATGGCCTACCTGGAGCTGAAATTTCTTGGGGGAAGGTGATTAGGAAAAAAACGTCTAAAAAGGTTTTTTGGCTGGGTGCAGTGGCTCGCACCTGTAATCCCAGCACTCTGGGAGGCCATGGTGGGTGGATTGCCTGAGCTTATGAGTTTGAGACCAGCTTGAGCTAGAGCAAGACCTCATCTCTAAAAAAATAGGCGGGTATTGTAGCAGGCACCTATAGTTCCAGCTAGTTGGGAGACTGAGGCAAGAGAATCACTTAAGCCCAAGAGTTTGAGATTGCTAGGAGCTGTAACACCACAGTACTCTACTGAGGGCGACAAAGTGAGACTCTGACTCTAAATAAATAAATTTCTTAAGGGTGATAATGAAAATAAAGATGAAGGACACAAGTGTAGAAAGGTCCCTTGGGGTAGGCGAGGCAGGAGTGCAGAAAGGTTGAGAAGAGAACTCCCTACCAGGCCCCAACTCAAGCACAGGGGTACCGTGAACAAAGGCTTCCGCTGCTTTGAAAAATAAAGAAGCTTGAACCTGGTAAATGAACTGGTATCCAAGCTTCTGGGGGACCCACTCCCTACTCTCCAATGAGTTCAAGGGACAGCATGAGCTCTGGAGCCAGAACACCTGGGTCCCCAGACAAGACCCTCCACTCATGAGCTCAGTAACTTGGGCAAACCATGTCACTGTGTGTCTCAGATCGTCATCCACAGAATGGGCCCAGCAGTGGCTGCCTCACAGCAGCATAGTGAAGTGTCCATGAAATGATCCACAGGACGGGTTGGGACAGAGTCACCTCTCCTATCACAGCTGGTTAACGTAACAGTGCCTTCTCCATCCCAAGATGCCAGCAGCTCTCACATGTACGCAGTTTCACTGACTGCCACAAAGTGAGAAGGCCACAGTGGAGGGAGGATGTGAGGTGCCTGCTCACTCCAGAGACGTCACCTCGAGGACACCTGCCTCTGAGGATTACCCATTCCCTCCACTCACAGCCATTCTCAGGCTCCATTCAGGTTTCTTCTTTCTTTTTTTCTTTTATTTTACTTTTCTTTCTTTTTTGGGGGAGGGGGCTGCTCAAAGTCTTGCTCTGTTAAGTGCCATGGCATCATCATAGCTCATAGCAACCCACACTCCTGGGTTCAAATGATCCTCCCGCATCAGCCTCCCAAGTATCTAGGACTACAGGCATGTGTCACCATGCCCAGCTAGGTTTTCTATCTTTTGTAGAGATGGGGTCTCGGGGTCTCAGAGTCTCACTCTTGGTCAGGCTGGTCTCGAACTCCTAACTTCAAGTGATCCTAATACCTTGGCCTCCCGGAGAGCTGGGATTACAGGTGTGAGCCATTGCGCCCAGCCGGTACAGAGCTAAGCACACAGCAGGTATCTAAAAATTGCTGTCAAGGCTCAGCACCTGTGGCTCAAGTGGCTAAGGCGTCAACCACATATACCTAAGGTGGTGGGTTCAAATCCACCCCGGGCCTGCCAAACAACAATGATGGCTGCAACCAAAAAAAAATAGCCGGGCACTGTGGCAGGAGCCTGAGGTCCCAGCTACTTGGGAGGCTGAGGCAGGAGACTCACTTGAGCCCAGGAGTTGGAGGTTACTATGAGCTGTGATGCCATGGCACTCTACCCAGGGGCTTGAGGCTCTGTCTCAAAAATAAATAAATAAAAAATAAAAATTGCTGTCCAATTAAAGGTCTGCCCACCTTTCTTCAGGGCCTCATCCCTGTGGGATGACCTGTTTTTGCTCCATGTTCCCTACTCCACGGCCTAATTCCTCTGCACACACCGCCTGCTCAAAGAAGCAACCAAATCGGGCGCTCTAGGCCCCCAGGCCTGGGATGTATTTCTCCATCTCTTTACCTCCTTGCAGAGTGAAACCCTTCAGTGTTTTTACTCCATACTGGGCAAAATACCCTTGGAAGAAAGAGCGTTCTGGGAGGATTACATGGCCTCTCTCAAGCCCAAATATGGCACAGGGTTTGGAGGAAAATTCTGTTTCCCCTTATTTTCAACAGTGAAACATGATCTCTCACCCACCCTTGCCACCCCTCTAGGGAGCTAAAAACCCTTCTTGCCTGGACAGTCTCTTCCAAGTGATAGATTTGGAAACCTCCCTGCCATCTGTTCCTGATTCTGCAGGGGCCGCTTGGCTGTGTGAGGTACTGGGCTTGCCTCCCTCCTACCCTCCTTCCACCCCATCTCCTGGCAGGCTGACTGCTCAGAGGCCACAACTGGCGGGCAGCTCAAGGGCAGCCCCAGGGAGCGACATCCATACCTGCAAGTCTGGAGGGAGCGCGGGTCTGTGAGGATGTCTGAGCCGGACAGAAGGAGTCATATCCGCTCAGCTGGACTGAGACTTGCTGGGAGGGGTTGGAGAGGAGGAGGCAGGGGGGGCAGAGGGTGAGAGACAGAGGCCAGGAGGTGGGCACCAAGGAGAGATGAGTCACCCCTCGGTGTGCCCAAAGCTCAGGCTCTACAGCAGATGCCAGAAGCCTCTACCTTACCTTCCCTCATCCTAAATCTTTTTTTTTTTTTTGAGACAAGCTGTCACCCTGAGTAGAGTGCTGTGACATCACAGCTCACAGCAACCTCAAACTCTTGGGCTTAAGTGATTCTCTTGCCTCAACCTCTCTAGTAGTTGGGACTACAGGCACCCACCACAATGCATGGCTATTTTTTTCTTTATTGGTTGTAGTTGTCATTGTTGCTTGGCAGGCCCTGGGCTGGATTCAAACCGACCAGCTCTGGTGTATGTGGCTGGCACACTAGCTGCTGAGCTACAGGCACCAAGCCCCTGACCCTAAATCTTACTCAGACTTCACTGATGGGAATGATGCTTGGGAAGGGGTCCCAGACAGGGGGCTGGGAAGACTACTCTGGACCCCCACTTCCTTACTCTAGTGTCTGTTTACACCCCCACATCCCCACTGCCTAGCTAACCCCAAGTGTAAACCAGACACTGTGCTACCAGCTTTATGATTATCACTCATTTGACCCCTGACATTGCCCTTCTTGGTTGTTCTTATTACCCCCATTTCCTAGCTGGCAAAACTGAGGATCAATGGGGTTAAGTAATTCACCTAAGGACACAGAGCTAGTTACCAGGGGAGCTGAGAATTACATAAAGCTTAAATAAAACTAAGAGCCTTTTAAACTGAAAGCTCCTTGGCAACTGGAACAGAAATAGAGTCACTTGTACATCCTCAGTACCTAGCACAGAGCCTGGCACACAGCAGAGACACAGTCCATAGACAGTGAATGAGTGAACAAGCCAATACACCTATAGCAACTGCTATGTGTTCACCCAACTAAGTGTCCCTTTCCTCCTGGATATCCAGCTAAAACTACATGTCCCAGACTCTCTTGCAGCTAAGTGGGGTCGTTAGGTGAGAATGTGGATAGGAATGACTTATGCTTAGGGTGACCAGATTTCAACACTGGTAAAGCGGGACAACATGGCGGGGGTGGGGGGGCGCGAGGGGCGGGGGGGGGGGAGAGGGGCAAGGGACAGGGCAGGGCAGGGCCTGACAACAATGCAAACTTTGATAAGCAATTCTTGATGATCAGTTCTCAACAATTATTTGTTATTATGACAGTTTAACATTATAAAATTAACACAAATAATATAAAACTCATATCCTGGAGAAATAGCCACATGGCAGCTGAAAACCGCATATTCCCTTTCTGTTCTCCCACCCATTTGTGCATTCTTTCCAAAAATCAGAACTTTTTAAAAACGCCATGGGACGTGGGACAAATTGTTAAAAAGCAGGACTGTCCTGCCAAAAGAGGGATGTCTGATCACCCTACTTATGCTGCTCGGGGTACCAGAGAAAGCTCTAGCATAATTCACTGCCTTTTATCTCCCCATTCACCAGCTGGGGTAGAGACACAGGTGGGGAAGCCTGGATCCCAAGTGACTGCGTGGAGTACAGCCACCCTGAACAGAGACGTGAACTTTCACAGCAAAGCAAACATTTGTTTCTGACAACAGCTCTGCCTGATGAATCACGTGCGTGCTGCTAAAACAGGAGCTGTGATGTTGGCTTTCTGGGGCCACCTCGCCACCTCCTCAGTCATCCCATATAGGGACCCTTCACTCTTAACATTAAAACCTCTCCTCCCTCAGCAAGGGAGCAGAATTCAGCCTCCTGACCTGGGATGTGACGTCATGCTTGATGGCAGCTTGTGCATCTAGGCTGAAGTTGAATACTCCCTGGGGACTCCACTTAACGATGACACCTCCATCCAAGCTCAGGGCCTGAGGGAACCTCAGCTGGGAAGAAACAGACAGCACCCTTTACTTCCACTAATGGTAAAGCTCTGCTTGGGGGATACAAACCAGTGTTTGCCCAAGCTGGGGACCGAACCTGGGAGGAATGAGCCATATGCAGGGCCAGGCTGTGCCAGATTTCTCTGTGCTGAGATCTGTCATGGTGCAAGCCCTTTAAGTGCAGCATGACTTTCTGGTTGACCTTCAAAGTGGCCTAAACCTCCTTGTTCTTAGCCTGGGTGTGTGAGAATCAGAGGTGCTGAGAGAAGTCACCTCCCATCTCTGGGTGCCTGAGAAGCCACCCTTGGAACCCAGTAGTCATGAGAAAATGCTCCCAAGATTGATAGGTTAAAGCACAGTCCACACCCTTTTTTTTACTTACACAGCAGAAAGTAGGGACAGATGCAAGTGGGATCTTTCAGACAGGGGTGGTGAACCCCAGTGCCCACAGGTAGGGTTAGCAGGGTGGGCCCGAGGGGGTGAATATGAGAACCAGGGTCTCATCCAGAGGGGTGCTCTGGCAGCAGTCTGTTTTTTTCCACTGTTGTGTCCCTAACCTTCAGCATGAGTCCTGGCACATAGTAAGTGCTCAGTATTTGGAAGAATGCAAAACCACAAGTCATAGCCTGGAGCCCCAAGTCAAAAGCTACACTAGAGTAAAAGGCTGTGTAATTCACGGTGTAGCCGGCAGACTAACACTCCTCCCCAGTGACGTCCATGTCCTGATCCCTGAAACTCGTGATATGTGACTTTACATGGCAAAGAGAATTTGCTAATTGGGTTGAGAATCTGTCAGGGGGTTTTCTTCTTTTCTATTATTTTTTTTTTTTTTGAGACAGGGTCTCACTCTGTCACCCAGCTTGGAATGCAGCTATGCAATCATAGCTCACTGGAGCCTCAAACTCCTGGGCTCGAGGGATTCCTCCTGCCTCAGCTTCCCAAGGAGCTGGGACTACAGGTGCCCACCACCACACACAGCTAATTTTTCTGTTTTTGTAGAGACAGGGTCTCCCTTTATTGCACAGGCTCAAGCAATCCTCCCACCTCAACCCTCCAAAGTGCCAGGATTACAGGTGTGAGCCACCTCTCCTGACCATGAATTGAGGATTTTGACATGGGGACAGGAGTCTAGATTATTCAGGCAGCTGCAATGTAATCACACTGGTGCTTGTGAGAAGGAAGTGGGAGGATCAGACTCAGATATGGAAAGATGCTACTCCCCTGGCTTCGAAGACAAAGAAAGGAGGCGTCAGCCAAGGGATGCGGGTGGCATCTGGAAGCTGGAAAATTCAGGAAAAGACTCTCCCCGGAGCTTCTGGAAGAGATATAACCTTGTTAACTCCCTGGTTTTAGCCAACTGAGACCCATTTTGGACTTCCAATCTCCAGAATTATAAAATGTATATAAATTTGTTGTTTTAAGCTGCACTCGGTTGTGGTAGCAATAGGGAACTATCCATGTCATCCTTTATTTATTCACTCAACAACTACTTAGCTTCCACCACATGCCGAGTTGCCGTCTTTTCTATCTGCATTGAGAGAGAAGTTTAAAATGCCTCACCAGAGAACTTTATCACTGGGGTGCATCTTCAGAGAAACGCATGGTGTTATTTTAGAATGAAGACAGAGGAAGAAAAATAAGGGTCTGAGAGAGAAGGAAAATATGTGTCATTAAACAGACCAGGTTTTAGGAAGAGTAGACAACCAAATTAAGTTAAATTAAATTAAAGATCGCCAGGGACGATTTCTAGCCTGTTTATTGTCAGTGGGATTTGGGGCCCAGTTTAATCAAATCTTCTGATTTTTTCTTATGAACAGCAGAAATCTGGGGTCTACCCAAAATGTTCTGATTTCCAATGGATATTTTTAAATGAAAATGCTAAGCAGACCAAACAAAACACACCTGCAGGTTGGATTTGGCCCCTGCACCAATCTGCAACCTCAGGTTTAAGAAACAGCAGACACCCCTGGGAGACGTTTCTGCAGGTGTCCTAGGCTGTCACCCACCCCTTTCCCCTCAGCTCTGAGAACTTCACTACTCACCTCTGGGGAGCCATTTGTGATTTTGAGATTTTTTTTTCAAAGACAGGATCTCACTCTGTAGCCCAGGTTGGAATGCACCGGCATGATCACAGCTGACTGTAATTTGAACTCCTGGGCCCAAGCAATCCCTCCTGCCTCAGTCTCCAGAGTAGCTGGGACTCGAGGCACATACCATCATACTCAGCTAACATTTTATTCGTTGTAGCAGAAAGGTCTTGCTTTATTGCCCAGTCTGGTCTTGAACTCCTGGCCTCAAGCAATCCTCCTGCCTTGGCCTCCCAAGTGCTAGGATTACAGACATGAGCCATTCTGTCCGGCCACAGCTTCTTTTAACTAACAGGCCCCAGAAGGGTGAAGATCAGTGCTCAATGGCTGGCCCAGCTCCACCCTCCTTCCCACAAGCTGCTGTCCATCTCGTAAGAGAGAAACAACCTCCATCTTCCTTGGGGGTTAGCATACAGTAGATGCTCAATAAATGCTTGTTGAAGAACGCAAGTCATCTCCCAGAATGCCTGCTCCTCCCAGTGGAGTCAGGAGGAAGGCTTGGATGAGGGTCTAGCAGACCTGCCTTCAGCAGTTGAGACAGATTATAATGCTACACTTCAGTTCTTATAGCCACTGCCTGAGAGGTGACTGCAGCTGCCTCCACTTTTATAGACGAGGAAACTGAGGTATAGAGACATGAAATAATTTGCTAAGGACACATGGGCAAAACCAGATCTCACCCTCAGAAAGCAAAATGCCAGAACCTTCTAAGTCAGGGGTTCAACATGGTACAGCCCACATCTGGGGTTGTTTTGATAAATAAGGTTCCGTGGACACACTCCTGCCCATTCACTCAGGTAGTGTCTATGCCGCTTTCCCGCCGCAATAGCAGAGTTGAGTCATGGTGACATGGATTGTGTGGTCCACAGAGCTTGAAATAGCTCCTACCTGGTTCTTTACAGGAAAGGTTTACTGGCCTCTGCTCTGGGTCACAGTGTACACAGGGCTGTAAATAGCGTTAAGGTGGCAACTGTCCCTCAAGCGCTAATGTGACCAGCCCCTGTGGCTACCGTGGTTCCTAAAGCAGACATGGTACCAATTGTGAGTTTTCCACACTAGCAGAGGAGACTGAACAATCACTCAAAAGTAGAACTGGATTTGTGACACGTACTAGGCGCAAAAGGTACAGGGTACTGGCGGGGAGTGAATGGCTGCTCGGGAGGTGGCCTGGAGGTCAGGAGAAATGATGCTTGAGCTCAACCTTAAAAGATGAATAGAAGGAAAGGAGGCAGTGCTGCTGGCAGGGGTGATAGCTCCAGAGGGAACCTCAGCTGGGAAGAAACAGACAGCACCCTTTACTCCTGAGTGAGAGTTCACCAAACAGGAAAGAGAAGAAAAGACTTCCGAGGGGAGGAAGTGGACTGTGCTAAGGCCTAGGTCTCCCTCCCCTGCCTCACTGCAGGTTTCCACAGTGACAGCCTGGGGCTGTCAAAGGACCAGTGCAAAGTTCCTGGGGCAGGTGAGGGATGAAAAGAGACAAGATGAAAAAGGGGGCTGGAGGGTCAGGACTGGGGTCTTTATCCCAAGAGAAGCTCTGAGGGTTTTTAAGCAAGGGAGCAGAAGGATTATGTTGGCATTTAGAAAGATTCCTTTGGCTGTTAAACAAATTATAGTAGGGGGACTTTGCAGAACCGAGAACCCCGGCAGGAGAATGTTTCCTTTTCCTGTTAACAGATGATGACAACTTGCCCTGGACGCTGTGGTAGAAAGGTCTCCAGGACCTTCTCACTTACAGTGTGCTGGTTCCAAGGGACCAGGCACCCCTCCAAGCTCCTGGGGATGGTCTTATTTTCTTTTTTTTTTTTTTTTTGAGATGGAGCCTCAAGCTATCCCCCTGGGTAGAGTGCCAAGGCATCACAGCTCACAGCAACCACCAACTCCTGGGCTCAAGCGAGTCTCCTGCCTCTGCCTCCCAAGTAGCTGGGACTATAGGCGCCTGCCACAATACCTGGCTGTTTTTTGGTTGCAGCCATCATTGTTGTTTGGTAGGCCCAGGCTGGATTTGAATCTGCCA
>CAUYQV010014121.1:0-21394 GCA_963574575.1 Galagoides demidoff
TTCTTTTATTTTTTTGAGACAGAGCCTCAAGTTGTGCCCTGGGTAGAGTGCCATGGCATCACAGCTCACAGCAACCTCCAACTCCTGGGCTCAAGCGAGTCTCCTGCCTCTACCTCCCAAGTAGCTGGGACCACAGGCGCCTGCCACAACACCCAGCTATTTTTTGGTTGCAGCCATCATTATTGTTAGGCGGGCCCAGGCTGGATTCGAACCCGAACCCGCCAGCTCAGGTGTACGTCGCTGGCGCCTTAGCCGCTTGAGCCACAGGCGCCGAGCCTGCTTCAATTAACAAAAATGCTTGTTTGCTTCATTAACAAAAATGCAATATATCAGTAGAACTTAAGGAAAAGAAAATTCTCCTGAAAATGCAAGAGAGAACTGGAGTTCAGGAAAGGGAATTAAGGTGGTGCCTGTAGCTCAGTGGATAGGGTGCCGGCAACATACACACCCAGAGGCTGGCAGGTTTGAACTCCGCCTGGCCCAGCTAAACAACAATGACAATGGCAACCAAAAAATAGCTGGGACTTGGCGCTTGTTGCACAGTAGTTATGGTCCCAGCCACATACACTGAAAACTGGCAGGTTCAAACCTGGCCTGGGGCCTGCTAAACAACAACGACAACTGCAACAGAAAATAGCTGGGTGTTGGTAGGCGCCTGTAGTCCCAGCTACTTGGGAGACTGAGGCAAGAGATTCACTTAAGCCCGAGAGTTTCAGGTTGCTGTGAGCTGTAATGCTATGGCACTCTACTGAGGACAACATAGTGAGACTCTGTCTCAAAAAAAAAAAACAAAAAAGAAAAGGGAATTAAATATGTAGTCATATATTCCATTTCATTAAAAAATTGTTTTTACCTCTTTTTCTTTGAGTATAGTAAGGTTTTGAGATGTGCTTTTGTTTGAGGGTGATTTCATATGGAAACCCAGGGCTTTGCAATGATACCATGAGGAAGAAAGAGACAGAGTGTGGATTGCTTTATGGATGCTTAAACATGAATACATTTCCACATGAAACTGTGGTAGATCAATTGGTGAATTGTAGATATTCATAAAACATCAGTTCCTCTCTTACACAGAGTGGAGAATCTGTGACAGCAGGTAACTTTGTTCTGTTTTCTGTCATCTGGAAGTTGGAGTTTAATGCTAAATGCTATGGAAGAGGACTTATAAACTTCCAGAGATGATCTCTGATGATTATTTACTAAATGATTTGTTTTCATGGAATTGATAATTAAATGACATCACTATTGTCTGACAAAATACATAATTTTGGTTTTCATGTTGACATAAGACATGTAAAGTGACTTATAATTTCCTTCTATCCTATAAATATCAATACTGAGTTTGCAATATTTTGCTTGATTTCTCAAACACTCAATAGTTTCTCATTTAAAAGTAAGTGAATAACCTTGACTGGGAACCAAAAGTAAGACATGGTCAACCTTGGTTCTCCAAAAGATAGTCATTGAGGGCCCAGGAATTATTCCCTGCAGGTTTTCAGCCTGTTTATATCAGCTATGGAAGAGCCCTTTATATAAAATGGACAGAAGGTGCAGAGGCCTCTAAAGCTGGGGACCCACAAGAAGATGTGGTAGATAGAAGTGGAAGGTGATGAGAAGCCCTTCCTGAAGGTGTAATTGGTATTGTTCTGGGGCTGTTTCTTCACATTGTCCAGTAAAATAAATTTGAAATTACATCTGATTGTCCAATAAAATGAATTCTTCATTATTGTGAGGCAATATTCCTTGGGGGAAAGCTTGCAGTACAAGATGTGCCAGCATCACACAAGGGCTTCTTTCAGAGATGTAAAAAAGTGCAGAAACAAGGTGGGAGATGAAGACAGAATGGAGGGTGGAGAAATAATCTGCCAGGTCAGGAGATGTTTCATCTTGCAGTCAGATAGTTCTTAGGAGGGGCATAAAGAGGGGCAAGATATTGAAATCAGACTTAAAATTGGCCCAAAGTCAGGGGCTTGGGGGAAGAAGAGTAACTTGAGAAAAAGTATTTTGCTCTGACTGCTGAAGAAACAACTGTTCAGCTAATTGTTTATGCAATAAATGGGAATGTGCAGAGTCTGCTGATCTTGTCATATGTCAAATAGGCAGTATCACCTAAGTCAGCATGGGAAGGGTTGCTTTTTGCAGTGAACTGCTCTCGAAAACACAGAGCCTAGGGAATTTTTATAATCAGAACTACTTCCCAGGATAAAGTATGCACCCCAAGATCTCCCACCACTATTCCCTTGCCCTATACACGTCTTCTTTCTATCTTTTTTTTCTTTTATTATTTTTGCTTTTTGAGACAGAGTCTTACTCTGTCACTCTAGGTTTTACTTTTTTAAATTGCCTACAAATTTTATGGACACCCTGTATAACTAACGGTGCTGTCAAGTTGTCTTATTGAGGACTAATTTTAATGATTTAATTCATCTTTGCCATCTCTTAGGTTGTTTGAGATGAGCAGTGCATTATGGTTTAATTGTCTAATGTGACAGTTCTTTTTGTGTCTACCATTGTGGTGGGTTATTCTGGAGTTGGAAATGACTCTGTTTTTAATTATAAAGTATTTTTACACACCATCAAGAATTTCCAGGTATGACATGAACATAGATGATTCCCACTGAGTGTTACTCCAGAGAGTGCTTTCCATTTCAACCTTCTGGTCACAACACATAATTGTAGAGCAAATTGCATGCTGTCCCAAACAATGAAGCTACAATGGTCTCTCTGCCAATGTTCAATCATCCTTCTTGAGTAGTTATAGTATGTGGTGTCTCCAAAGTTGCCCTTACTATCACCATACACAGGGAAAAAGGAAAATTGTAGCTATATGTACTTTTATTTATGCCAAAAGTTTATAAAATATTTACAAACTGTTATCTATGTGTTGCCATCCCTTTGTAAAATTTCATAATGAGTATTTTGTAAAGGTATATTTATTTATTTTTTCTTACTTTGTCGCCCTTGGTAGCGTGCCTTGGCATTACAGCTCATAGCAACCTTAAACTCTTGAGCTCAAGGGATTCTCTTGCCTCAGCCTCCCATGTAGCTGGGACTATAGGCGCCTGCCACAAGCCAGACTATTTTTAGAGATGAGTTTAAGTCTGGTTCAGGCTGGTCTCAAACCTGTGAGGTCAGGCAATCGACTTGCTTCGGCCTCCCAGAGTGCTAGGATTACGTTTGTGAGCCATGCGCTTGGCCTTTGTAATGGTATATTTAGCTACAATTTTCACTTTTCCCTATGTATGGTGACCTTGGGTACAACCTGTAGATTTTTACAAACTACCTTTATAGGGCAGCAAGCAGCCATTATGTCTCTCTCTCTCAATTATCCTGATCTCTTTAGACCTAAAACTGATGAAGAGACTAGAAGGCCAGAAGCTCAGCCTGGATCACAGATATGCATTGAGTACACCTGAGAATGTCTCCATTCCCATTTTTCTGTTTCTCTAATTCTCATGAATGTACTCAGGGCACTAGCTTCATTCCCACGTGTGCAAGACCCAAATCTGCAGGTCCAAATTCTGAGTTCAGGTATTTCCTTAGACATTGCTACCTTCTTCAGAATCTAGAAACTTTAAAGGGCCAGCAAACTATCCTCATGTTTCAAGATTGTGATTGTTGGTCTTCCTTGAACTGAATATTTGTGTTGTTTACAAAGTGTTGAGCTGAAGGGATTCTGCTGTGTTTGCTTTGTCTAGCTAAGTGTTACTATATGTAGTCTAGAAGGAGTAGCAGCAATAGGGGGAAATTTTCTTTTCCTTTTTTGAGACAGAGTCTTACTATGTTGCCCTTGGTAGAGTGCCATAGCATCATAGCTCACAGCAGCCTCAAACTCTTGGGCTTAAGCATTTCTCTTGCCTCAGCCTCTCAATTAGCTGGGACCACAGGCATCCGCCTCAAGTTGTCATTGTTGTTTAGCTGACCTGGGCTGGGTTTGAACCAGCCAGACTTGGTTCATGTGGCTGGTGCCATAACCGCTGAGCCAGGGGGAATTATTGAAGAAGCCACTTTCTTAACTCACTCAAAACCTAAAAATTTTAACCAAACCCAAGATTGACTCTTCACTCCTAGAAAGTGAAAGTCACAATGCAAGAGTTTGTGGAAGAACAAACAGTTTATTCAAGAGCAACATGAGGAGGTGGCTGACTAATGTTGCAAAGAGCACTTCATGTTCCTGGGCTGACCAGAGGTGGTGAAAGGGGAAAGGAGCTTGATAAACTGTGTGTAGAAACATTCTAAGTGTAGGTTTCCATGTCTCATTGAAGTGGTTTCCTGCCATCTGTCAGTCTGGCTGACATCAGCTAGACCAAAACAGAAGTGGGAGTTAACTGCTCCCTATTTTCCTTCAAGGGGAGTTCTGCAATCTTGATACTATAGTGAATGGCTCAAAACCCTTCCTAAATTTTTTTTTTTTTTAGAGTGCTGTGTTGTCACAGCTCACAGCAACCTCAAACTCTTGGCCATAAGCAATTCTCTTGCCTCAGTCTCCCAAGTAGCTGGGATGACACAGGCACCCACCACAACGCTGGCTTGTTGTTGTCGTTGTTTGGCAGGCCTGGGCTGGATTTGAACTCCTGCTGCTGAGCTACAGGAGCTGAGCCCCTTCCTGAAATTTTTTTTTGAGTCAGAGTCTCACTTTGTTACTCTATGCTGTAGCATCACAACTCGAAGCAACCTCAAACTTCTGGGCTCAAGCAATCCTCTGGCCTTGTCCTCCCAAGTCGCTGGGACTACAGGAGGCATCCACTACAGTGTCCAGCTCTTTAAAGAGGCAGGATCTCATTCTTCCTCTGGCTGGTCTGGTACTCCTGAGGTCTGCCACCTGCCTTGAGCTCCTGAGAATGCTGGGACTACAGGCTTCATGGTTCAAATACACTTTTTCCCTTTTCTTATCATAGTTAAGAGGCTTGAAAAATTCTTCTCCGCTGCATATGGCTGAGTTTTCTTTCCATTCTCTCTGCATCCAGGCTTCCCATATGTCCTAAAAAATTCTCACCTTAAATTTATATCCTGAAATAGTGAAAAACTTCCCTTTCTCTCTTTTGAAAATGAGAAAATGTAGATGCCCAAAATTCCCATTGTGGATTAGTTTGGGTCATTGGGTAGTAGCAAAGAAGAGGAATATGTACTATGGAAGCTCTGTCGGTTCTATGTAAAATAAAATGGCATTCATGTGCTTTTATAGAAGATGGCATTAACTGCCTAAAGTAACTCAAACTGAAAAACAGAATAATTACAAAAGACTTGCTTTCTAGGATGGTAAAGAAGGCTATTTAAAGATGAGATTAGAGATTAGAAGACATGCCAGATCAAAACTGGGTTTTTTCAACTAGTTTTTAATCAGATTATGATTAGTTTTTCTGGCCAGCTTTATCACAGCAGTGATGTTGTTTTGGCATTTGTGAATCAACACCTGATACTGATTTGTACTGTTACAGTTGATATTAATTTTATTCACTCATTTACGGTGTTCTTGGACACATATTCCATTATAGGGTTCAGTATAGCTTCTGTATTGTTAATAAGTACTTGGGGAGATTATCAACTAATGTTCACAAACCAAAACATTTACTGAGGAAGCACCCCTTTCTTCTTAGATTCTCTTTCCTATACCTTTCTTTGGAAAGTAAATGTTGTCCTTTTTTTTTTTTTTTTTTGAGACAGAATCTCACTTTGTCACCCCTGGTAGAGTGCTGTGGCATCATCGTTCACAGCAACCTCAGACTCTTGGGCTCAAGTGATCCTCTTGCTTCAGCCTCCCTGGCTGGGATTATAGGTACCTGTCACAACACCCAGCTATTTTTAGAGATGAGGTCTCTCTCTAGCTCAGGTTGGTCTTGAACTCGTGAGCTCAGGCTATCAGCCCGCCTTGGGTTCCCAGAGTGTTGTGATTTTAGGCGTGAGCCACTGTGCCCTGCCTAAAGGTTGTCATCTGGTTCAGGAATCAACTGTGGCAAATCCAGTGTGTATAGTTCACTGCATGTTTGACAAAGTATCATCATGGGACAGAAGCATTGTCATTCCTGTTGAGCTGGTTGGAAATTTAAAAATGGAATCTTTACCCCATATCTTCTGAATAAAAATCTGCATTTTATCAAGATCTCCAATTCTTTCTTACACATGAAATAATAATCCCCACACAGAGATTCCTTACAGAAACTTCAGAATCTTCACACACACACACACACACACACACATATTTATATCTTATGTATATGGGAGATATACCTATCTCCTTATGATAATCTTCCTTGCTGTCATTTGATTAATATTTGAATTAAATATTTTTCTGTCCTGCAATTTTTTATTACATTTTTGTCATTACATGTAAGATGAGTATCATTTAAATAATATAGAGTTGGATCTTTATTTTACATTTTTTTTTAATTTTTTGAGATAAGAGTCTCACTATGGCGCCCTTGGTAGAGTGCTGTAACTTCATAGCTCACAGCAACCTCAAACACTTGGGCTGAAGCTATTCTCTTGCCTCAACCTCCCAAGTAGCTGGGACTACAGGCCCCCGCCACAACACTGGCTCTTTTTTGGTTGCGGTTGACATTGTTGTTTGGCAGACCCAGGCTGGGTTCAAACCCACCAGCTCTGGTTTATGTGCTGGCACCCTAGCTGCTGAGCTACAGGAGCCAAACCTGTTGTTTTAGTTTTTAAGTCTCTATCTTTAGTTAATGTCTGTCATTTCATTATGAAGTTTAGTCCATGAATGTGTACATAATTTTGTTTTTTTGAGACCGAGTCTCAAGCTATCTTCCTGGGTAGAGTGCCGTGGTATCATTATAGTTCATAACAACCTTCAACTCTTTGGTTCAAGCAATCCTCTTGCCTCCGTTTTTTTATTTTTAGTAGAGACAGCATCTTGCTCTTGCTCCAGTGGTTTTAACTTCATAAGCTCAAGCAATCCACCTACCTTAGCCTCCCAGAGTGCTAGGATTACATATGTGAGCCACCCTGCCCAGCCTTGTGTTCAAATTTTTTTTTTTTTTGAGACAGAGCCTCAAGCTGTTCCCCCTGGGTAGAGTACTGTGACATCACAGCTCACAGTAACCTCCAACTCCTGGGCTCACACGAGTCTCCTGCCTCAGCCTCCCAAGTAGCTGGGACCACAGGCACCCGCCACAAATGCCCGGCTATTTTTTTTCTTTTTTTGGTTGCAGCCGTCATTGTTATCCAGGCCCAGGCTGGATTCGAACCGACCACCTTAGGTGTATGTAGCTGGCGCCTTAGCCACTTGAGCCACAGGTGCCGAGCCAGTGTTCAAATTTTTGAAAGAGAAGAGCTTACTGTCTATATATTTATATAACTTTTGAAAGAGAAGGACTTATTCTTGACAAATGTTTTTTAAATCTGTGCTTGATTTTGTTACTGATGTCAGCAATTACAGCTTGTTATATTGTACATGGGGACACATTATTAAAGATTTAGTGCTAACTTTCTCTTTTTGTCTTTGAACTCTCAAGCGTGATTAAAAGTGTTTTGTGCACCATCATTATAATAATACAGAATGTCATGTATGTGTATCTAGTTATTTCTCCCAGAGTTATTTATTTGTACGTAATATAGTATTGTTATCTAGCATCATTTCATTGTCAAAGCAGGGGGCTTTCTTTGACATTTCTTGTATGGCAGTTTTCAGCATCTATTTATCTTTGATAAACATTTCTTTTTTCTTCATTTGGAAGGGCAGTTTAGGTGGATATTGTATATGTGCTTTGAAGTTTTTGTTCTTTCAGCACTTTGACGTATCACCAACTCCTTTTTGATGTGGAAGGTTTGTGTTAATTAATTCACTAGTAATCTCACAGGAGCATGCTTAGAGATAACACATCTTTTTTCTCTTGCTGCTTTTAAGATTCTCTTGTGTGTGACTTTCAAGTGTTTGATTTTCATCTGTCTTCTTATGGGACTCTGTTTCTCCTCGCTAAATTATGGTGAGCTTCTTGATATTTTATGTCTTTTTTCTTACTTTTGAGATTGCTCAATCATTCTCATTGTATTCAACAGCAGAATTTCTGTTTATTATGCTTTTTTTTTGATACTTTCATTTTTCTGATTTTACTTAGTTGTCTGTATCATTCCCATTCAACCCATTTAGCATTATTCAGATAAAGTTTTAAGGTAACGTAGACATCTCTATTTTTTTACCATAAAAATCAATGGATTGATTCCACTGATTATTTAGTTTGTTTGTTTGGGTTATGTCTTCCTAATATTTTGTACATGTTATAATCTTCATTGATTTCATTCACAAACTTTGAAATGTGACTATAACCTATAGCACTCTGACACACATTGCACTAGAAAAGTGAGGATCATTACATTTGGACAGTGTTTTATCTATGGAAGTGTGTGGTTACTTTTTAGTTGAAGCATTTTCCCACATTTCCTCCTAAGAGCTTGTCATCACTTGCTAAACCTGAATCTGTCTGGTTTATTGGAGTCTCTCTGCTGCTGTAACAATATTTTCCCTTTGGATTCAGCACCCCCAGTCTGTCTTATAAACTATAGCATCATTGCTTTTAGCACTCTCACTCATGGGAGAAAGCAGACATTCTTTGGAGTGCCCTCAAAAGCAAGAAGAATTAACACAGGTAGCAGTCTTTATTTTTCTGAGGACAAAGGTGGGATTTTGAAGTTTACTTCCGTTTTAACTGTTCTGTATTAAGGTGGCATAAAGTCTGTGGTGAGTAAATATGACAAACCCTTCTTTCTGTTCTATTTGCTTCTTTTTATTATTATTGTTATTATTTTTTTTTTTGAGACAGAGTCTCACTATGTCACCCTCAGTAGAGTGCTGTGGTATCACACCTCACAGCAACCTCCAACTCTGGGGCTTAAGCTATTCTCTGGCCTTAGCCTCCCAAGTAGCTGGGACTATAGGGATCTGCCACAATGCCTGCCTATTTTTTTGTTATAGTTGTCATTATTGTTTGGCAGGCTCAGGCCATGTTTGCACCTGCCAGCTCTGATGTATGTGACCAGTGCCCTAGCCACTGAGCTACAAGTGCTGAGCCTTTATTATTATTATTATTGACTACTTTTTTCTTTTTATTTTACATATATATGCACACACACAAATGTATTTATGTATTTATTTATTTGAGACTGTGTTTCTGTTACCCTCGGTAGAATTTTGTGTTGTTCTAGCTCACAGCATCCTCAGTCTTCTGGGTTCAACAGATCTTCTTACCTCAGCCTCATGAATTGCTGGGACTAGAGTCATGTGCCATCATATCTGACTAATTTTTCTATTTGTGGTAAAGATGGGGTCTCACTCTTGTTCAGGTTGATCTCAAACACCTGTGCTCAAGTGATCTATTCACCTCAGTCTCCCAGAGTTCAAGGATTAAAAACGTGAGGTAACGCCCAGCCTCTACTTTGACTCTACAACTTCTGTTTATCTGCTGTGGTGCAAATACTTTTTCTTTTTTTGAGACAGTGTCACTTTGTCACACCTTGGTAGAGTGCTGTTGTGTTATAGCTCACAGCAACCTCACCCTTCTGGGCTCAAGTGATTCTCTTCCCTTAGCCTCCCAAATAGGTGGGATTACAGGCGCCCGCCGCAACACCCAGCTATTTTTAGAGGTCTTGGTCTGGCTCAGGCCGTCCACCTGCCTCAGCTTCCCACAGTGCTAGGATTACAGTCATGAACCACTGTATCTGGCCTGTGCTGCAAATTCTTACCTGGTTTTGAGAATTCCACTAAATGCATGTATACATGCAACATTTATCTTTAAGATAATTAGTGCCTGTGTACTGTATGATGGCATCTTCCTAATGTTCTTGACATGATTTTGCAGATAAAATGTGTAATGTATATGTACTCAACTCTCATTAAAAGACAGTGGCTAAAATTCTTATTGTTTACATTTCTTTCAGCTGTGTCTGATTATCCTACCCTAGACTGTTTGCAAGAGCTGGGTACAAATATTTTATTCCCTGAGATGATCCTGAGAAGATATCAAAGCTGTGGCCCCTAGAATTTAAACTTAACAAAAGACTGGGAAAATGTGTATGAGTATAAGCCACAGAATATATGTTACAGTGAACTTGACCAATATATAACAGCTACCAATGGCAAAGTCTTCCAATGTAGTAAATGTTTGAATGTCTTCAGACAATTGTCAAATCTAAATAGACATAAGATGATATATACTGTAGAAAACCTTTTAAAAGTTAAAAGTATGGGAAAGCCTCTAACCTCTGCTCACACATTACATGAACATAAGATAGCTCACATTGGAGAAAAACAGTACAAATGCAAAGAAGGTAGCCAAGTCTTCCAATCTTGCTCAAGCCTGTCTAAGCCTTAAGAGACTTCATACGTAGAGACAATTGACAAGTGTGAAAATTATGGCAAATGTTTTACCCACAGAGCAAAATATTGTAACCATGGCAGTATTGATACTGGAGGAAAACCCTACAATTATCAGGAACATGACAAACTTACCAACCAGTACTCATATCATAGTGGGCATAAAAGAATCCATTCTGGAGAGAAACCCTACAAATGTCAACAATGTGGTAAATTTTAACTTTAGTTCAACCCTTAGTAACCATCAACTAATTCATTGTGGAGAGAAACTGTACAAATGTGAAGAATGTGGCAAAGACTTTAATTGGTACTCAAACCTTTCTAAACATCAAAGAATTCATTCTGGAAAGAAACCCTAGAATGTGAAGAATGTGGCAAAGCCTTTAAACTTAGTTCAACCCTTAGTAAACATCAAAGAATTTATTCTGGAGACAAAAGCTACACATGTGAAGAATGTGGGAAAGCCTTTACCCTGCATTGAACCCTTTCTGTCCATCAAAGGATTCATTGTGGAGAATGAATGTGGCAAAGCCTTTAATTAATATGTGAACCTTTCTAGACATAAAAAAATTCATTCTGGAGAGAAACCTTGTAAATATGTACAGTGTGGCAAGCTCTTTAACTCACGTTCAATCCTTACTGTACATAGAATAAATCATACAGGAGAGAAACCCTCCAAATATGAACAATGTGCAGTACCTTTACTTGGTTTATAATATGCTAAACATAAAAGAATTCACACTGGAGAGAAATCCTACAAATGTGAACAGTGTGGGAATGACTTTAACCAGAGCGCAAACCTTACTAAACATAAGAAAAGTTATATTGGAGAAAAATCTTACAAATGTGAATAATGTGGCAAAAGTTTTCACTGGTCCTCATCCTTAGTAAACATAAAAGAAATCATAGTAGACAAAATGGTAACAAACTGAAGATGTGGCAAAGCCTCATGCAAGTAGTCACTCTTTGCTGTACACAATAGAATTCATGTTGAAGAGAAACTTTTTTTTTTTTTTAACAAAGAGAAACTCTTGATGTTTACTAAGGGTTGAACTAACAAATGTGCAGAACTTGGCAAGTGTTTAACTTGTGCTCAAACCATTCTATAAATGAAAAATTTATAACACAGAAATTCCCTACAAATGTGAAGAAAGTGTTGAATCCTATAACCTGTACTCACACTGTTTAGTACATAACAGAATTCATAGAGAAATTCTATATATGTGAAAAGTGTGACAGTATCTTTTAACATATCTCACACTGTTGTAATCATAATTCATATGGAAGAAATACTCTATAAATTTCAGTCATTTCTCAAAGCCTTAAAGTTGTGTTTATCCTGTTAAATAGGGCTAACAAGAGACAGGCGTAGATGACACTAGGTAAGAGATCCTTTTCCATACCAAGAGGAATAAAATGAGCGGAGGGGGCTTCCGAGAAACAAAAGCTAGTATTTCAAGAAGGCTTCCCCAAACTGAACTGATGTTTGTCCTGCAAAAATGAGTCTCCGAGGTAGAGAGGCCACATTGTGGAGATATGGCCAAGGCCACAAAAAGGGGTCTTTGGAGTGGGCATACAACTAATATGACAGTAGGCTCAAGTGACCTATTTTCATTAATGTAATACCGTGTATACCATTTCTATCATACTTTACAATTACAGTGACAAATGGTGTTCACTGATTGCAGGGATAGAAATGGGAGGACTCTCCATTCTGGAAGGTTTCCCAGTTTCCAAGAAAAATCATGAATATTTTACCCCCACACCACTTAACATAGAATTGGAAAATCTGTGTAAGGGGAAACAGATTATTAATCCCAGGGTCTTCTCCACTTGAAAGTGTAGATGTGCTTCTTCTCTGGAGTGACCATCCTTTTAATAAACTTTGCCCTTTTGCACACTTGTATCTACTTGTTCTGCTCATTTGCTCCACTGTCTTGGTAGTAGTAACCATTCTTTGGCACCTGGAATAAAAAAAAAAACAGGGAGTACGTATCTGACATCTGGTCCCCATATGTGACATTTTGGCGCCAAAATCTGGGCGGAAAATATATACCTTCAGCGAGGTAAATTAATGGAACAATAGACATTCTGAATTCACTCTGCCTGCTGTATATTCCTTATTACTCCTACATCTCTTTCACTGTCTTCACTTCTAGTTAATGTAGCTCCTACCCTACCTCTGCTGCATCTGCTTTTTACTTCTTCACCTGGACAATCCACTTCATCTCCTAGTAAGCACTATGTTCAAAAGCTTAAAAAGGGGTCTCAGGCTCCACAAGCAGAAAGTTAAACCGGATTTTTCAGGTCTTAATAACCAGAATGAGGATGAGGAGACAATGAGAAAAAGCCAGGCAGGCCAGCAGCAGGTCTTAAGAGCAGAAGGAACCTTTTGAAATGTTTGTTACCACTAAGGGAAGAAGGTTGTTAGCCACTGAATTCTACTAGAGGGTTAGGCAAGAAGAATCCTGGCCTGAGCCCTTACCTACTATGACTGTGGGTTTCTGGAGTAAGAAATAAGCTCATTCTTACTGACTAAGGGGCCTCTGCTGGGACTATGCCCTCACTACTAGAGAGATGCACTGGAAGTGACATTGCCCTCTCCTGGAGACAGTGAATCACATTCATCTTCTAGCCCCTGTGAAATCCCTAAACCCGCACTGACCCTCTGCTCTTTCAGTCTGATGGACAAATTCCAGCTTCAGAACGAGCTCAACTGGGAAGTTGGCTATCTCTGTCATAGTAAACAAACTGATGTTCATATCACTAGAGCCATTCCTCTGCTCTCCCTGGAAATTCAGGGCCTCTTTTTACCTCTCCTATATCTCTCTTAAAAATGGAAGATAAAATTAAAGTCCCCATGTTCCCTGGTTGATGATGTTTTGGTTTGTCCCTTTTAGCACTTTCCTTTTTTTTTTTTTATTATTTCAGGATCCTTTGGTCCATGAATATTTACAGAACATCAACTATAGGCAAAACATTGACATAATCATTGAAGATAACATTGGGACAAATATATCAATTTTATAAGGAAACAAAAGCATTATATACAAATCAATTATGAGATAAGTGTACTCATTACCACCACTTCTAGTAAAGTTGAAGATCCTAGCTAGTACAATTATGATAACTTAAAAATCCCAATGGTTTGTTAAAAAAAAATACAAATGTCATTACTTCCGAGTTACCAAGTTAGTTGCAAGTTATCAAAAACAACAGAAAAATTCAGCAATGTAACTAACTTCAAAATAACTATACAAAATCAATTACATTCCTATGTAAAAAGAAAAAGAAAGATAGCATTATATCAGCAACCAAAATAGAAAGCTCTTGTTAAAGCTATATTGATAGGTTTGTTTTGTTTTGTTTATTCCCTGCTTGGTACGAATCAGGTAATGTCATTTCATTGCTTCTTGAAACATTTTAAGTACTTCATACCATCCCTTAGATCTTTAATCCTAAAAACTCAATAGTGGGGCCACCAAGTAAGGTGATTCAACCATAGAAAAGTAACAGAAGGTAAGAGTAAAAAGTGTGAAAACATTTGGGACAGGAGATGAGAATAGTGCTAAGATGCCTAATTATGTTTTGTAATTTGTTGAATTTCTATTGTGTCTTTAAGTTATGTGACAGAAGACATGTTATATATTTAAAATATTAATTGTTTACAACATTTATGTTCTGTTCTGAATCTTAACAATATACTATGTTGACTGGGCACAGTGGCTCATGCCTGTAATCCTAGCACCTAGGTGGATTACTTGAGCTCAGGAGTTTTAGACCAGCCTGAGCAAAAGTGAGACCTCATCTGTACTAAAAATAGAAAAAAAACCAAAATATGTGAGCATGGTGGTGGGTGCCTATAGTCCCAGGTAGTTGGGACGTTGAGGCAAGAGGATCTTCTGAGCCCAAGAAGTTGAGATTTCTGTGAACTATGATGACTGATGATGCCACAACACTCTACCTGGGGCAACAGAGTGAGACTCTGTCTCAGAAACAAACAAACAAAAATACATTAATAGATTATATTCATTGAAATTGACATATGATGCTATTTTTGTTTTGAGTTTTTAAAAAAGTAGACTTTTAAATTGGGTACAAGCCTATACATTGAGAAAAATAAACCCTAAGAAGTATATGTATATTGAACTGTGTATACTTTTCCTTGTGGATACCAATTATTTTTTCTAGTAACCAATCCCCTTTCTGCTGTGAAATATCCACCTCTACCTAGTGACATACTTCCCATAGGGACAGCAATGCAGAAAGAATAAAGTCCTTCTCCTTGTCAGCTGAGAACTGGGTGGTCCAGACGTAGGCACATGACATGAGCTGGGCCAATCCCAGTTCTTCCGTGGGATTTAGAACATGGACAAATCAGTCTGTTAGTTAGTCTGGGATAAGTACATGCACTTTTATTTATTTTTAAATTATTGATTGATTGATTGATTGATTGATTTTTTTATTGTTGCAGTTTTGGCCGGGGTTGGGTATGAACCTGCAGCCCTCGGTACATGGGACCGGTGCCCTAATCCCTGAGCCACAGGTGCCGCCCCATGCACCTTTATAATTCATTGCTATTATGTTCTACCCTATAAACTTAGAGTAGTAGTGAGGGGGGAGATATTCACATACTAAGAAGAGTGGGGACAAAAGCCAGGCAGCACTTTCTCATGGCACCTGAGCCTCTGGTTTTAGTTTTTCTTAAGATCCAACTGTATCTCTGTCCCTGACATCCATTACTCTTATATATAATGATGTGATCTTTCTGCTTAACCATATTCTAATTGGACTTTTATCACTTGGGAGAAAAGAGTTTTAATTGATATCATCATCTTTTTTCTTTCTCAAAATGATAATAGGGATCATTACTCCTACTTTACCGATGAGGAAACTGAGTTTCAGAGGTGCTCAGTTATTTACTCACCATTACAAAGTTACTAAATAGCATTTCTGGAAACAAATAAAAATATGTGTGCATTCTTATTGCTGTTATTTGTTTTTTGTGTTAGAGATGACCTACCAGTTCAGAGCTTTCTGAGCCAAAGAGCTTGTTTGTCTCAGCACACAGAACTTTTCCCCTATATTTGGTGCCGTGGGCTTACATACATATTTTTAAGTGCTTCATAACGTCTTCGAAAGAGCCAACAGGTTCTATGACCTTGGGCACAGCTCAGCCACAATCCTGTCCCACTTCTCAGAAGAGCAGAGCTGAATTTACTAACCAATTTTCTGAGCCTCCTCCACGTTAGCACTGATGATCTTGGCCGGCAGGAACTTCACTAGTAAGGAGCACCTGTAAGCAATTAAAAATAACAGACCAACCACGTTTGTGGGAAGTGTGGTGGGTGACATCTCACCCAAAACTGAGGGAGTCAGATAGATGTTGGCTTCGTGATAAGCCTGGTCTCCAATATCTCACTTAAGGACCGGCAGATAAGGACACTGTAATTGAACCAATGGTCTCTGCTTGGAGGTCTTATTGCTCCCTTCAGGTAAAATCTTACAGCAACTTAGTTGAGCAATGAAAAGTAATCTTTCTGTTTTCTTTTGGGAAAGGAGAAATGAAAGGAGGAAAAATGCATCTTAATTTATTAAAAAAGAGAGAAATCAGCTAGTCCTTTTTAAATCACTGCATTCTTTAATTGTACATACATGCCTTCAAATAAGTTATATTTTAATTCACTTAGATATAGATAGGGGTAAAAGAACATTTAAAACTTGAAACAACCTATAGCTAGACATGCATTTCAGCTTTACAAATAATTCAATGAGGGGCTTTTGGTAAATTCTCAACCTATGAAAAAGGGGATGATACTTTTCTTTCTAGGTTGTTACAAAGATTCCATTTAATGAGCTTTTGAGTGACCCTCACCCCTTGCAGTTGCCCAGAATATAGTATTACAACCATTACTCTTAAAAACATACTTACTACCGCAAGATTTTTTCCTTGTCTTTGGAAAAAATGTCTTTCAAGAGTTATTTTTCTGTTCGTCTCCCCCTCCCTCTAAATTATAACAAAATATCTCCCTGTATCTGCCTGTTTCCCCATCGTTCTTTTTGGTGAGCCACTGGGTGTGTGTTGTAACATTGGTCCTCCAGCTAGTTCCAGTTTGAATTATGCGGCGGAGAAACCAACAATTCCATCCATTATTTCCCCCAGAGAGGAGACAAGATTAGGGGAAAAGTCATTGACAACATAAACAGTTGTCAAGCAACTGGGACTTGCTCTGCCACATGAATCTTTGCATAAATTTGGGCTTAAGTGGTCTTCAAATAGTTCCCCTTTTCTCACATCATAGGTATCTTTACCATAGTCATAAAATTTATGCTGGTTCTTCATACTCTAGAGCCATTGGGCCACTGTGAGTTTGTATGTAAAGGCACACAACGTGGATACCTCTATAATCTAAACATTATTATGGAGGGAGTGGGTGGAGCCAGAGGAGGTTGGACCAAGGGGCCGAGCTCCACCCCCCACCTAGATTTCCGTGGACAGGGGACTGGATCTGGGTCCAGCCTGGTCCTTGTATGTACCCAGCCTGTGTATAATTTTAGCCTGCCCAGGGCCCTTTTGTCCACTTAGATGCCATACCCGGTGCATGCTTTTTGCCTTCTTCCTGGCCCCCGTACACACTTGACATCCCAGAAGACATGGGCTTGACACCTGGTTCTTCCACTTGGAATCCCAATAACTTCGGGAAAATTCTGAAAGTAGGTATCACCTTAGTCCTCTCGACTCTAAGATGGGGATAGAAAGAACATCTATATATTCTAAAATATGGTGAAAAATGGACACAAAAATGCTTATGACAGTTAAGTTCACAAACTCATCCTAGAAAAAGGATCCATACCTCACTGCTGAACATCACGACAGCCACCTTCAATGTATACCCCTTGGGAAGCTGTGCAGTGATGCCAGCGCCTTGTCCACCTTTCAAAACAATGTTGGGACTCTTTTATCTGGAATGGTCATCAAGGCTGGCCTTGTATGAAAGTCACCTTCAAAGTACTCCCCTTGGCTGTTTATTTAGTGACCATAGTGATATGTAACTCATCAGCAATAAGGTACGTAGCACTTTTCCTAGGACGGGTTTGTGAACTTAATTGTTCTACCAGGTATAACGTCTAAACAAAGTCTGGCACATTACTAAGGGTTCTGTAAATGATGACTATTTTTGCAGGCAGGGTGGGGTACCTGTAACTCCTCTGAGGGCAGGCACTATGTCTTTTTATAATTCTGTCTGCAGTCCTGAGCACCACACCTGCTCTGTGGTAGAGTTCTCCACGTGTTTGTTGAACTTGGCTGTGTCTATCAGGGAAGGGTTACTTCATAGATAATGAGAAATAATGATTAAATGACCACGAACTCTATTGTCTTTCCCTAAAGAAATATACACAACACAGGAAAAAAAAAATGCAACCTTCTGGAAAGTTTCTGAGCCAGCTCAACTTTCCAGTCAGATCCATGCCTGAGTTAGCACAGCAGTAGATGATTGCAGAGAAGGTTTGTTAATGACCAGCTTTAGGCTTTTAATGACAAAACCCCTCAGCAAGATGTCATCGAAGTTATTGAAGACTTCACTGAAAGTGTTGAAGCTGATACATTGTAACAAGGAGGTTATAAATCTTGCAGCTTGGATAGACCGCCAAGACAAGATGCTGAGCACAGAATCACCCCGCTGCTGTCTGTCAGCCTCTCCCTCCCCCACCCCTTCCCCTTCCCACTGAGATCCTGTAAAGGAGAAATACATCCATTTCCCCGAGTAGTGCAGACCCGGCAGCCACCTGCCTACACCAATTTTGGATCGCAGAGGCCCATTTAACTGGACAAAATGTGTTAAGCACCTGTGTTTTTCTAAATGTGCATAAAAAAATACTGAGAATTAAGGAAAGAGCTCAAAGGTTAATACACTGACCTTTTGGAAACACTAACCAATTAAAAATCAATTGCAAGCTCGGAATGGAGATTCCCACTCTGCATCAGCTGTTGAATTGCTTCTCAAAGGACGCCTTTTGTCACCTTGGGCCCTGTAAAGCAGTTCACCTCCTAGCTTGCAGTGGGCCCATAGGAAATGTGCTTGTTTGGCCTTGGATCCCTGTGGGGTGGAATTTGGGTTGACTTGTCCCTCTAGCAGGGCTGAGCCCAGCTGCACTGCTTGGCTGCTAGCAAGGAGAGGCCGTGTCAGACCACAGATGAGTTTCAAAGGCTGGGTACAAGAGTAGTTAGTGGGTGCAAGTGTACAGATTTGTACAACTCAGGATTTTTACTTTCTTAATTGACAAAAAAATCGCATCTTTTTGTGTGCATAATGTGCTATTCTGGAATCTGCATACCGCTGGTAATGGCTACATTGAGCTAATGAATATTAGCATAACCTCATATACTTCTTATTTTTTCATACTGAGAACACTTAAAATCTCCCCTTTTAGCAATTTCTAAGAATACAACACATTGTTGTGAATTATAGCCGCCGTGTTGTATAATAAATCTCTTAAATGTATTCCCCCTATCTAACTGAAATATTGTATCCTATGAAATAACATCTCTGGAATCCTCCCACCTCCAGCCCCTGGTAACCACCATTAGACTTAGAGCTTTCACACATAAGCAAGATCATCTTTCTGTGCTTGGATTATTTTACTCAATGTCCTCCGGGTTCATCTATGTTGTTGCAAACAGCAGTATTTTCTTCTCTCTCAAGGATCAGTAGCAGTCCTCAGTTGTGTACGTAACCCATGCCCTCTTTATTCATTCAGTTGGTGATAGACACGTAGGTTGATTCCATACCACGGCGAGTGTGAAGAATGCCGAAATGACCATGTGATGCGGGTATCTCTTTGACATACTAATTTCGTTTCCTTTGGATATAGATCCAAAGTGTGTAGTGGGATTGCTGGATCGTGTGCTAGTTCTATCTGTAGAATTTGAAAAGAGATGAAAAAACCAATTTCCAGTGTTTGTGTCCTACCAACTTATATACTTAGACCACACTTAAACTGAGACAGCCGGATAGGACATGGTTATCCATCAACAGAGATATGCCAGGGGGCCTTCCTCTCTCTCTTTCCCCCACTTCCAGGTGGTGGCATCCTCGCCTTGTGCTCTCCATTTTTGTCGTAAAGTGTGACAGAGTAGAAAGTGTGGAAGTAGAAAGTCGATGGGGTAGGCAGGGGAAAGGCGGGGACTGTGTCCTGGGTTCCAGTGGCGTGTCTTTGGGGAAGTCAGTGTTGGGACTCTGTGACTGTCAACTCCGCATCTGCAGAGTGGGACAATGTTAATTGCTCCTCTGCCCAACCCGGAGTCAGTTGGGAACGTAAAATGAGGTCATGTATGTCTGTGTGTGCCTTGGACACCTGCCCTCGTTAGATGTTATTCTTGTCTTTGACTGAGGTACCTTGACACTTTCGTTTAGAACTGTCCATCACTGTGGTCGAAAGACATCTGGACCTCGGTGCCCAGGGAAGGGGCTTGTGCTCACTCTCTAGCTTGTTTCAAAATCTCAGATGATATGGTTTTGTTTTCCTGTGCATTTCTAAACTGCTGTGACAGTGAGACCTCTCTTAGGGTTTTTACCGAACAGGTACTGTGAGGGAAGAATGGTGCAGTGCTCAGTTCATACCCCACCCCCACACTCAGATATACACATATGCATAGTTTTCCTGGGGAAGCTACTTCACCAGACTTTTCCAGGTGAGGTTCATGTTGCTGTGACCAGAGACATCCTCATAGAAACGGGGTTGCCCATCTGAGAAGCAAATCAGTCAGACACCAGAAAATCTGCCCTGGTCCTTTCTGATTGGAAGCCATTCTTTAGCTTCTGTCCCAGCCTTCTCGTACCTGTGCTGTGCTGACCTGGGGAACATTGTTCTTTTTAATTCTGTTTAAACTGCTGCCATCACCATAGGCCTACTTAAGAGTACTACAAAGTCTTTTTGTTTCTTAAAAAAAACAAATTCAAACTAATCTTCTATTTTTTTCCCAAACTGATTTCAAACTGATCCTCTATTTTCTTTTTGAGACAGAGTCTCACTTTATCGCCCTTGGTAGAGTGCTATAGAATCGCAGCTCACAGCAACCTTCAACTCTTGGGCTAAGGTGATTCTCTTGCTTCAGCCTCCTGAGTAGCTGGGACTCTAGGCGCCTGCCACAACGCCCGGCTATTTTTTTTTTTTTTTTTTTGCAGTTTGGCCAGGGCCGGGTTTGAACCTGCCACCTTTGGAATATGGGGCCGGCACCCTACCCACTGAGCCACTGGCGCCACCCTATTTTTATTTTTTTTTTATGAGAATCTTCCCAGTAGTTTTTGTGTGATGTGGCAGAGAGCAGAAGCTTAGTTTTATTTTCATAACTGCGGAAGAAGCTTATAACTCCAATGATTGAAGTATCAATTATCTGAAGAAAATCTCTCCCTTTTCCCTGTGAAAAGGTGACTGAATGAAACCTGGGAAAAGGGGAAGGGGGATGAGGAAGGACTCAGTATTGATTCCGGTGATTAGAGGGCTAGCAGAATTGAAGGAAGGTAACTCCTCAGGTCTCTCCCAGGGTATGATGGAGTGGTCCTCAAGCATCTGTCTTTATTCCAATTATTTTCTAATCTCCAGGATTACCTGGTTAGTACTTGCCTCTTGGCTACCTTGGCAGTGACACAGCACTGCTTTGGAACGTGGCTACTGGAGTTTATGTTAGTGTGATTGATGGAGTTGCCTCAAGAAACTGTGCTAAGTGGATTCTGTTGGCCAGGCATGGTGGCTCACACCCGTAATCCTCGCACTCTGGGAGGCTGAGGCAGCTGCATGGCCCGAACTCAGGAGTTCGAGACCTGCCTGAGCAAAGTGAGACCCTATCTCACTAAAAATAGCAAAAATGGCCAGATGTTACAGCAGGTGCCTATAGTCCCAGCTGCTCTGGTAGCTGGGGCAAGAGGATTGCTTGAGCCAAGGAGTTTGAGTTTGCTGTAAGCTATGACACCAGGGCACTCTATCCAGGATGACAGAGTGATCTCAAAAAAAAAAAAAAAAAAAAAAAAAAAAAAAAAAAAAAAAAAAAAAAAAAAAAAAAAAAAA
>CAUYQV010014124.1:0-26919 GCA_963574575.1 Galagoides demidoff
CATTCAGTTATGATGATGTTCTTTTAGTATTATATTTAAGGTTAGCAACACTTTCATATTTAAAGAGCAAAGAGATGGGTTTTCAATCCTCTTGATGTGCTCCAGTAAGAACTTAGTTTAAAAAAAAAAGAAAGAAAGAAATGAGCTTACAGTTGCCAATTAGACACCTGCTATCGATGTCCCTCAGAATGGCCTAAGGATGTTCATGTTCTGTGAAGCACAGCAACCTTGATTTCTTAGAAGGCTTCTCTAGCTTGTGACCAAAATTCCCAACAGCAAATCCATAGTCTTTTCAAAGGATTCTGACTCTTGTTGCCTAAATTCACAGGTGGCTGCAGGTAGGGGACGGTGCTGGCAGCTGATGGCAGCAGCCACTGAGAGCCATCTCTGATCCACTCAACACACCAGAGGCACCAGCTAGACAGAGCTGGCTTATCCTTTTATATTCCATCACTCCCCAAACATGTGCTATTTCTTCTAGAACAATTAACTCAACATGTATCGAGCTAAAAATATTTCTAATAGCTAAGTTTTAAGTTTTATAGTTCAGTTTAATTTATAAAAATTCAAATTACTATGGTAAAGCAATTAAGTGTTCACTCCTAAAGGCTGTACTCTGCTTTTACACCTACCCACGCATGCTCAAACCTGCTAGGAGCGCTCTCACAGAGGGCTTACAACGTACGGTGCATCTACCCGGGATTTTTTTTCTACATAGCCATAGGAATATCTACCTCTTTGAGTCTTTGAGGTTTGGTTTAACGATGCTGAGGTGAAATAAGTATTTATTGAATTAATCGAACATTGAAGATGATGGGAATTCATTGACTCTAAAGGGTTTTTTGGACTTATTTTCTTTGAAAATTACTTTAACAGCCTTCTCTATAATTATGGTTTCTATTTAAAGCTGATATTTGTCATATTTCATTATTCATAAGTGGCTTAAATAGATTATCAGTATTTATTCCAAGTGTTTACACTCACCAATGATCTGGCAGACAAGCCAATTCCCATGCGTGGCATTAACTTCTAGAGTTGCTGTGTGTGCAGGCGTGTGTGTGTACATGTGTGTGCATGTATCTGCATGTGAAAGGATACCTGACATTCTTAGCGATGTCCAGGGCACTGGGATAGAAGTTTTATATACAAAATGCACAGAGGTAGATGGATAGAGGATGATCACGATCTAGATGCTCTGGGCAGCTGTTCTTCTTACAGCCTTGAAGTACTGCTTTTTCACTCTTCTGGTTTTTTTTTTTTATATTAAATCATAGCTGTGTACATTAATGCAATCATGGGGTACAATGTGTTTGTTTTATATACAATTTGAAATGCTTTCATCAAACTGGTGAACATAACCTTCACAGCATTTTCTTGGTTATTATGTTAAGACATTTATATTCTACACCTAGTAAATTTCACATGTACCCTTATAAGATGCCCCATAGGTGTAGTCCCACCAATTATTCTTCCTCTACCCATCCACCCTTCCGCTCCCTCTCCCCCTTCCCCTTCTTCTTGGGCTATAAATGGGTTATAGCTTTCATAAGAAAGCTATAAATTGGTTTCATAGTAAGACTGAGTACATTGGATACTTTTAGTATCTCAAGAATGGAAGAAAAAGTATTCACTCTTTTATTAATCCCATCCTGTCCAAAGAAATCCTCCAAATAACTTGGACTGGCCAAATCATGGTGGAAATCACATTTAAGAAAAATAAAACACACCAAAATTTTAGCACCAGAATTAGGTTACATGAAAAATCTCTCATATCTTTAGTAAACCATAATGTGGTTTTAAACCCCATAGCTACATTTTGTAATGTTACATTTTATTTATTTATTTATTTATTTTGAGACAGAGTTTCACTTTGTTGTCCTTGGTAGAGTGCTGTGGTATCATAGCTCACAGCACCCTCAAACTCTTAGGTTCAAGTGATTCTCCTGCCTCAGACTCCCAAGTAGCTGGGACTACAGGTGCCTGCCACAATGCCTGGCTATTTTTTTTTTTTATTTGCAGTTTTTGGCTGGGACTGGGTTTGAAACTTCCACCCCCGGCATATGGGTCAGGCACCCTACTCCTTTGAGCCACAGGCCCCACACAATGCCTGACTATCTTTAGAGATAAGGTCTCACTCTGGCTCAGGCTGGTCTTGAACCTGTGTGCTCAGGCAATTAACCTGCCTTGGTCTCCCAGGGTGTTAGGATTACAGGCGTGAGCGATCACTCCAGCACAATGTCTACATTTTAAAATAAACCCACACATATATGATCAACTGGTGTTTTCAAGAATGCCAAGAATACACAATGGGAAAAGGACAGTCTCTTCAGCAAATTGTGCTTGGAAGACGAGATAGCCATGCACAAAAGAATGCATGAAATGGACCTCTCTTTTACATCATACCCAAAAAAACCTCAAAATGAATTACAGACAGAAATACAAGAACAGAAACTGGAGCAGTCCTGTAGTCTTCTTAGTGCACTCCATCAGATGTCACGTGTTATCAATTTGTCCCATCACTGGTGACATTCCCTTTGATCACTTGATTAAGGCGGTGTCTGCCAGGGTTCTTTACTCTGAAGTTACTCTTTCCTCAAATATTTTGAGTGTGACACTTTCAAACTATGTAAATATTTATTCCTTTTCAAAAACTCAATAGATTTTATATGACTATTGACTCATTTTTCATTTTCATGTGTTATTCAATGTACTATAACTTGCTAATATTTTTCTTTAGGCACTGAGATTGTCCCCCTCACCAGTTTGGCCTGGGAGCCCCTTCAAGCTAATGTCTGAGCATCCTTCATGTTATGGACACTCCCTTGCTTTCTGGAGCAAATGGTATCTCCTGTATTTTCCCTAACCTAGTACTGAAATCAGCCCTTTCTTCAAGGTTACTGAATCTTTTTAGTGTAGAATAGTATATCCGGAAAATAAGGGCACCAGGAGTGCTCAGTATTCTATTGAAGTGTCACTGCTTTAGCCCCGACAGTGGGCTGACGTATGTGTATCTATTTATACGTGGATACGTAGACATGTACACACTAACCCTAAAATGAACTCTGCGGTGTTGGGTTGGAGTGGATGTGTCAATGTGAACTTGTGATTTTTAATATATAGATAGATTGAGAGAGAAATACATAGAGATAGCATATATGAGTTCAGACAAGCAAGTTCATGAGCTCATCCCAGAACAAGTGCTACCTACCTTATTACCGAATGTCACTTTGAAGTGCTCACCCTTGGAAAGTTACCTCCCACACCAGTGCCTCCCTTCAATGCAATTTTGGAACTCTTTTTCTGGGCTGGCCATCAGAGCTGTCACCATATGAAGGTCAGACAGTTAATTTCATAACTCATCCTAGAAAAAGTGTTTTGACAGATGGGCTAGGCGCTGGCTTCCATGCCTGCCTTCCCAGGGGGTCACTTAGAAGGTGACTGCAGTGACATTTAGCAATGAGGTGGGTAGCACTCTCTCTAGGATGAGTTTGTGAACTTAATTGTCTGACCTCATATATACACCCTTTTTTTTCTATGTCTGTACTTTCTTTTTCCTACAGTTAAAAAATTAGGTCGAAATATCCTTTACTTACCTATTTGATGAAATCTGGGCTTTCAGCTAACGTCACAACTCCACTACCTTCCCCTCCCCTGCACAAACCCCATTTCCCCCTACATGCAGTCACTCTCCTCATTCTTCTTGGGCTTCAACCGCCAGTGCCAGCCAGCTGTCCACGTGGAGGCCTCCTGCGGGCTGCTCACGCAGCTTGGGCCCCTGGCCCTCCTGGCCCTCTTTGTGGGCGCCTTCCTCATCCTGCTCTAGCTTGCAATCCCCACCCCAGGATACCCTCTGCAAGACCGTGCTCCAGTTTGAGTACTCCCATGCTAAACATCATCACATAATCAGGATTGTGGTTCAAGTTCATTTCTTCCCGGCATATCCTGATTCAGTCTCTCATGCTGTCATATGTACATGTATGTGTATCTTTGTATACATATGTGTGTGTGTGTATGTAAAATATAAGATTAAAACTCATAACAACCCTGTCAGCTAAAGCTGGCAATCTATTGCCAGAATCCTAGAAGAATTTCCACTGACCCTGAGTCTTACAAAATTACCTTGAAACAATCGGACAAAACAAGCACAAGAAAAGAAATTACACATTTACATTATTTTTGTGTAAAGATATCCTAAATCAATATTGTCATGTTGGTTTTCACCAAGCATAATATTAAATGATAAAAGAGATGACTAAAAACAATCAAAGATCATGTAACATAAAAAAGTGATTAAAGTATCATATCCCCCTCGGTGCGTCTAATAGAATATCTGCAATCATTTAAATAAATGATTTTAAAAATATATGAAATAATCAACTATTAAAGAGTCCCCAAATCTTAGCGTATTTTTTACAGAAAATAGTTGTTGAACATCTACTAGATGGATGTTCTTATTCTTAGTGCTGGGCATACAGCAGGGACCAAAAAAACAAAAATCTCTGCCCATGTGGAGTTGATGTCCTAGTGGGAGGGTCATATAACCTGAAAAGTAAGTTATTTATATCGTTTATGAGAGGTTACAAGTGCTCTAGAAAGAAATATAGGGAGGGGGCAGGTTGGGAAAGCTGTGGGTGGGAAAAGTGAGTTGCATTTTATTTTATTTTTTATTTTATTTTTATTTTTTAAGGCAGAGTTTCACTATGTCACTCTTGGTAGAGTGATGTGGCATCACAACTCACAGCAAACTCAAACTTTTGGGCTAGCAATTCTCTTGCCTCAGCCTCCCAAGTAGCTGGGACTACAGGCACTCACCACAACACCCAGCTATTATTTGGTTGTAGTTGTCATTGTAGTTGCCTGTTTGGCAGGCCCAGGCTGGGTTCAAACCAGCCAGCTCTGGTGTACGTGGCTGAGGCCCTAACCAGCTGAGCTACTGGGCGCTGAGCCATGAGTTGCATTTTAAACAGAATAGTCAGGGTGGCTTTCTTGGGAGGACGCCATTGAAACAGGGACTAGAAGGGGTGAAGGAATGGCTAAGTGGCGATTTGGAGGAAGAGGAGTCCAAATAAAGGCAGTGGGCCTCTGAGCCAAAAAATATGATTTGCAGATATTCTAATGGGATAGCAAGGAGGCCAGGCCTGGAATAGAGAGAGGGAGGGAGAACGAGAGGTGGTGACCAGATTATTAAAGACTATAACGTCTTTGGTGCCATCGTAAGGACTTTAGTTTTGTTCTTAGTGAGATGAGTACCCACTGGAGGTGTCTAGTGACGTGATTTGATTTTAAAAGACTCCATCAGGCAGCTGTACTGTGAACAGATGAAAAAGAGGTGCAATTAGAAATACTTTGCAGTGTATTAACACGGCATGTTGATGCAAACAAATAAATATACATACGTTGGAGTCTGTCCAAATTTTATACCTACAGTGGAACATGATTAAAAATGCCTAAAAAAACCACTGTTCACAGCAGGAAGAAAGCCAGCAGGTGACTGGTATTACCTGGGAAGTGGGCAGGTTCTCCTGTTGTTTAGTTTCAAAGAGTTAATTAGTGATAACACCTGCTAGAAACAAAACAGCTGTGACTACACTAATTTTTTTTTTTTTTGCAACATTAACAGGAAAAGATAAATATGCATGGGACCTCCATCCTTGGAGAGCTCTGTGTCAAGATGCAAAGCTGAAATGTTAGTAAGTATATGATTCACTTGACATTATTCTCTGCTCTTAACAGACTTTTAAATCAACCCTGAGCCAATCAACATTTAATATGTGTGAAGTTTCAAATGTGGTATAGGTATAAAACTGGTACATTTTCCATTTTTATTTACACACGCAATTCACGTAATTTAGACTTACTTATTTTAGAAACAACAAGAAAATACACAAGCAAAAAAAGAGAGATAATGGGTGAAATGTACCCATTTTGTCATACTGCACAGACAGCTAGTGACAACATTTTGTATAGACACATATATGCAAAATGTCCCAATAAAAATTACACAAGTCATAAATGCATATTTTGAAAATGCATTCAATTCTAAACAGTTCTTAGTTTGCTTACCTTAAGTTTATTCTCAAATATTTCAAAATACTTTTACTCTACTTCTCTTGATATAAGTTATGTTGGAATATTCTGGTGGTGATAAATAGATACATTTTAAATTAGAGAGATACACAAACACACCAATACCAAAATGGGAACAGCTCTTATATTATTGTCATGATTTTCTATTTAGATACTATATCACCATCATCTATTTTTTGTTAATATTTAAAAGAATTATTTTTGTTAATATCCACCCTCGCAAAAATTTTAAATAGCAGTGTAGTTTTCCACAATATGATAATGTGATCATGATGCCAGTGGTCTGATTCGGGCAGACGGGAGGGAAATTCAGGCATGGAGGACAGTGCAACATGCTTTATTCAGCTCACTGAAGGCTGATGAGTGAGCAGCGGAGGTCCCCCAGCTCCTGGAAGCCTGGGAGCTGAGAAAAACAATTAGTCTCTATTCTGTGATCCATAATCCTCACATACAGAAGGTCTTGTCCACCTTTATACCCAGGGGAACAATAATGCCAACATGGCAAACCATAGTTGCACAGTCGTGACTACACTGTGTACAGTGACGGCTCTCCCCATGGGTAAGAAAGCCTATACAGCTTTATCCTGTCCCATAACCAAGGCTGCTTTTGTCTGTCCCTGTACATAGTGTATCAGAACAACCTTTAATTTAGCAGGTCTACATTGTTCAGGGTTTGCTTCCATTTTAAAGAGCTATGGCCCCGCTATCTGGCTGGTACATCTTTGCTCACTTGCCTAATTGTTTTCTTACTCTGGTTGTAATCAAATGGAGGCTCCATCTTTCTAGGTTTCCTTTGTTTACAGGAAGTCACTGAATAAATCCATTGTTTTTATATTTCAAATACATTTTTGTAACAAAGTAGAATATAAAATATGCATACATTTTAAATATGAAACTGGAAGTTTCAAGAAACTCCGGTTCATCAGCAGGGTACTTTGAGAGTGGGGAGGCTATTAGAGGCAGAAGAAATCAGATTTATTTGGATCATCAAAGTTATTTTGGTAGATAAATTTGAGAAGCATTCATGGTATAGCTCTAAAAGTAGAATTTCCAGATCAAATAGCATATACATTTTACGACTTTTGATGCATATTGCAAAATTTTCCTCTAACCCTGTTATACTACTTTACCTTATATGTGTCAAAGCTGTTTCAATGTGTTGGAGGGTAGTATATGCTTCCACTGAGTAGGATATTTAAAAGTATATTTTAAAAAGAAAAACATCAGGGCAGCGCCTGTGGTTCAGTGGGTAGGGCGTTGGCCCCATATACTGAGGGTGGTGGGTTCAAACCCAGTCCGGGCCAAACTGCAACAAAAAAATAGTCAGGCGTTGTGGCGGGTGCCTGTAGTCCCAGCTACTCAGGACTTAGGCAAGAGAATCACCTAAGCCCAAGAACTAGAGGTTGCTGTGAGCTGTGATGGTACAGTACTCTTCTACCAAGGGCAATAAAGTGAGACTCTGTCTCTAAAAACAACAACGAAAAGAAAAAAAAGAAAAACATCATGTACACAAATGTCTACTAGTTGAAATTTCTACATTTTTCTTTATTCTCATGCTAATTATTTCATCATCAGGAGATGTTGTTCATGTAAACAACCTTTTTGGAACCTTAGCTGATTTTCAATGAATACAGTTTTGTTCTTAATTCTCTAACTTCCATAAATAGACAGGGATTAAAATGAATTTTGAAATCACTCTACAAAAGTGGTCAAATCAGTTGTTATCTGAATTCTGTGAAACGTATTTACAGTTATCAAATATTTTAAACTATTTTAAATAATCCTATTCTGCATTAACTTTGATTTTACAAAATGAACCAAAAAAATCATAGCTTTTCAGTCATCTATCAGCTCAAATTCTCTTCTACAGTTGGAAGAGAATTTATTCTCTGAACATGACAATGAGAACAGCTGAGGAGGCAGCATTATGGAAAATGGTTAAATAATAATCCAAATTCAATTCCAAATGAGAAAAAATAGGGGTGTTATACCTATTACAAGACCCCCCTTTTGTAATTCGGTAGAGCACATTTCTCACTTTTTATACTTCACAAATAATTGGTCTCTTGGTACCTGTAATCACTGTAGAAGTATTTCAAAGCTACAATGATGTAACCTCTAGTAAATTAGGTAGACTATAAACTCTCTGAAAGTAGGAAGGACTCTTGTCCTGATGTCTGTAGTGCTCAGTAGAGTATGTGTTGTAAAGAAGAAACCCAATGTAAAGTTCTTGAATGAGTGAAATAAAGAATATTGCCTCCAAATTAAGATACAGCATTAAAATGCCCATTTTAGAGACTAATTTCAAATTCACTAATTTTATCACCATTAACTCAATGTTACTATGAGTGAAATGCTGAAGAGGTGGTGGTAAATTAACCAGAGTCCCCAGTCTCTGGAGCCAGGAAATTTAGTCTTCTTGCTGCCCATGAGACCAGCACACTCCCCAGATCTCATCTTGCCTTCTCCACCAAGAAAGCTAGATACTTGCTGGGACATACTCACATAAAATAATACTAAAAGTCAATGATTACAACTATTCCACTCTTTCTCTTCCTCCCGCTCTTGCTTAGGGACTTTGTCTGTGCAGTTCCTTTCATGGGGAATCCACTGCTCGGGATTTGGGTTGAATGTCATCTCTGTAGAGAAGATCTGTCCTATTTCCTCCTCCCCAGACTCAATTATCCATCTCCAGTCACTCTGTGACATGAAACTGTTTTATTTTCTCCATAGCTTTGATTACTTTTTGAAATTGTCTATTTGTCTATGATTTCTCCACGCAGAATATAAATTCCATGAAAACAAAACTATCCATGAAAGCATACCTCAGTATGTAAAAAGGACACACAAGTCCCCTTGTAATCCTTCCTTCCTGTCCCTCCTTATCCCCTTCCCTCATCCCCAAGCAACTGCTGATCTTCTGTTCCTTACATGAATTTGCATTCTCTAGAATTTTCTACAATTGGAGACATATAGTACACATTCCTTTTTCCCTGACATCTTCTACTCACCACAACTATTTTGAGCTTCTTTGATGTATAGTACATAACAATTTGTTGGTTTATGGTTCATGGCTTTGGTGTTAAATCTAAGAAATCTTTCTCTAACTCAAGGCAAAAGATGTTTTCTTTTGTGTATTATTCTAGACATTTAATAGTTTTAGATTTCATATTTAGGTCTATAATCAATTTTGGGTTGTAGTGTACCTTGATGATTACACTGAAACTATTTGAATAACCTAGAATAATCTCCCCATCTCCAGATCCTTAACGTAACAACATCTGCGAAGTTCACTTAGCATGTTAATATATTTATAGGTTCTGGGTATTAGGACATAGTTATCCTTGGGGGTGTGTGTGTCATTATTCTTCCTGCTTACCAAAAAGGATTCTTGAAAATCCTTTTATGGATTTCAAATCCAAGCAAATATCCCTAATCTTCCATATTATACAGGTGACCTTCACTTCATGTTGAAGTGGCTTAATAAGGTGAACAACTTGAAGACAGGAAGGAAACACTGAGTGTTGACCAAAGCTTTACCACCAAAACTCATTCAATTTGGGGTGGAAAGAGAATAGACCTTGGAATCAGTGGGTTTGGGGTTCAAATTTCAAGGTTTTCAATTTTTTGCTCTGTGACCTTGAACAAATTCATTTACTCTCTACCTTCAGAATTCTATTTCAGTTACAGGGTAATAATGGTTACCTTGCAGGTTATTTTGAGGACCAAAGAGATAATGTAAGTTAAAATGCCTAGATAGGACTTGGCAGTTCATGCCAAGAAACCTTTGCTTCCGCTTAGCTGTATTTTTTTGTACAGAGACTCATACTTTATTCATTGCTGGTGCTTATGCGATTGGTGTTTTATGTACACAGACATTATTAATCTTTATATTCATATCACAGCTGAGAACACATTGATATAGACTGATAGAGGTTAAGAATTATAGAGCCTTAGTTCTAAACTTTGATTATTGTAGGTTCCAGCAATCAGCATGCTGGGGTATCAGGTCATTTTATTTACTCCTCGCTGTTCTTATCTCCTGTATGGGGAGAGTAATGGGTTTGACCTACTGCGCATGCTACTGTGAGTATAACAAAGGTGTGGGTACAGGGTTCCCGCCGGGGCTGAGCACCGTCGCCTCCCTCGCTCAGGTCGGGCAGGCTCTGTGCTGCAGTGAGCGCAGTTGACCGTTAGGGGGAGCTCCGCGTGAGTGAGAATCCCTTCCCGTGAAGGCGAAGAGCTTCCCCGCTGGATTC
Source organism: Galagoides demidoff (assembly GCA_963574575.1). Lineage (NCBI taxonomy): Eukaryota > Metazoa > Chordata > Mammalia > Primates > Galagidae > Galagoides > Galagoides demidoff. The sequence continues at coordinate 10,347 of CAUYQV010014124.1, forward strand.
TCATGTTAGCACAACTGATTAAGGGGTGATTTAAATTGCACAGATTCATTGCCATGTGACATTACATATGCATTTGTTAAATTCTGAAGCAAAATATTAATTTAGATTCAGTCTAAGTTGACAGTTATTTAAATTATCTCACAAAATGCTCTTAACGTTCTCGCCAAAATCAGAATCTTCAAATAATTTCACAGATCAGAGTAGCCTTCACTGACTGACCAAGTTTGCAAATCTCATAACTTATGAAATGTATATATATGTATATGTGCATATATATATATAGAGAGAGAGAGAACTTATATATGAATGTGAATATGATTACACTAAAATAGGCAAGGCAGCAATCATTTTGAATCTTCAAACCATAACCTTTCAAAGAAATTAATTCTTCCTGTGACAGAGATTGCTGAGGCAATCAACTATAAATGGCTTTTACGGAAGCAAGTCCAAATAGAAGAGAGTTATGATTAACATCAAAGCTCAGGATAACCCAGACAAGCCCGAAATTTATTTTCAGCTTATTGAAAAAATGAAAATGCAAAACCAGAAAGATGTCACACTCAACGTTACCACCAGGCTCCAACGTGAATAAGCAAAAAGAAAAAAAGGGACAGGAAGGGGGGAATTACGTCTTCAGAAAGCCGGTAGAAAAAGTAAAATAATAAACATAAAGAGAGAACGATTGTGAAATTTACTCCTCCCATGGCAAGACAAAGATAATGTAGCTTAAAAATATTTCTCCCAAAGAGTTAATTAAATTCAATTTTTGAAGCAATTGTATATGAGCTCTTTTCTAAAGGGAGGAAGGAAAGAATCTCCTGTTTTAGACACAATGACATTTTATTTTCCTGTTAACTTACATTTGCAACAGTTACTTGATCGTGAGTTTGAGCCCCATGATCCAGCTTTGCTAATTCCCTGATACCCGCTGCAGTTCTCAAAGGCTCCATGATTTGCCTGGTAATTGCCTTTCGTGGAGATTCCATCTCTCTACCCTTGTGCCCTACCAAATCTCTACTATCATTTTCTCAGTAGTCCCCTTCCCTCTACTCCCCTACGCCATGAGGAGTTGTTTATTTTCTCATGTTTCCCAAAAGACATGTTCTATTCTGGTTCCTGGTTTTTACAATCTTGTCTTCGGGACTGAACTCTCTGCTTTGTGTGAAAAGTGCACCTTACTTAGTTCAATGCCATCTGAAGCCCCCAGGATGCAGAACATCATCGATATTCTATCAATGATAGGAAATCAAGGTGATTTATTTTTTTTGAGACAGAGTCTCACTATGTCATCCTTGGTAGAGTACTATGGTGTCACAGCTCACAGTAACCTCAAACTCTTGGGCTCAAGCGATTCTCTTGCCTCAGCCTCCCAAGTAGCTAGGACTATACGTGCCCGCCACAATGCCTGGCTTTTTTTTTTTTTTATTATTATTGTAGTTGTCATTGTTGTTTAGCAGGGTAGGGCCGGGCTCATACCAGCCAGCCCTGGTGTATGTGGCTGGAGCCATAACCACTGAACTATGGGTGCCAAGACAATGACGTTGGATTTTGTATGGCTATGGACCCACAGTGTCATTTACCCACGAGCATCTTAAAGTCTGTGAGATGATGCCAGTGAGGGTAATTAAAGTACATGGAGAACTACATATACAAAATTAAGGTATGATTATGTTTTTTTCTCTCAATTCAGAAATAGAAAGTTACTCATTATAATCCTCATTGTAAAAAAGTCCATTTTTAAATGAGTTTATTAAAGTTTTAGGCAAATAAAGAGCAAGTCAAATTAGATTTAAGGTCCTCATTAGATATAATCAGGGAAGTCTTAGGTACAGAGAGAAAATACACCTTCATAGCGTGTTTCAAGGCACCCTAGGCAGAATCCGATGGCTAAAGCTTCCCCTGACCTCCCTTTATTTACTATCCAGTTTCCATGAAGAAGCTGGAGTGATTCAGTTTCTTTAAAGAAGACATCAAACCATATGATCTACCTGCCTCAGCCTCTGAGGGATTCCCACTCCACTTAGAATAAAACTCAAGCTGTTTTCTTCAGCCTGCGGAGTCTCAGCCTTGTACAGTCGGCCTCTGTCAACCGCTCTGGTCATTTCTCATCATGTTTTGCTTCATTCACAAGATACAGCTTTTGCTTTCTCCCCTGGAAGGTTTTCCGCTCACCTTTTTAAGAGACTTGCTCCTCCTTACTATTTGGATCTCACATTAAGAGACACCCTTAGCTTTCCTGTTTGCTGAAATAGCTTCTCAAACCTTTCAGGAATACTGTCTTGATTTACCTTTATTTTAGCACTTATCACTACCCAACCTACTCTTGCTTTGGGTTTATCTTCGTGCCTTTTTACACTAAATGGTACAATCCATAGGAACAGATACGTGTACATCCCTGTGTCCCAGATCCCCCTAAAGGCAAATATGTGCTCAAAGCATTTATTAAATAAACAAATGGATAAAAGTCCTACAAGGAACACAATGACTCATTCCTCTTAGTCTTTCCCACTGATAATCTTAAAAAATATTTCTTGAGAAAGTTGGCACTAAGAACATACTCAGATTATCTTAAATATCTAGAAAATTAGTAGATTGATTAAAAGGATCTGCATCTTGAGATGAAAATGGTGAAAATATTCTACCTGAGACGTCTGAAGACAGGTATGTAGCTTCTGCCAAACCAAGCAGATGTTGAGAATATAGCAACTGCCTCTAGGAGATTTTTCTGAAAAGGGATAAGAGAAAAGATGAGAGGGGCTGGGTCCCCATAGCTCAGTGGTTAGGGTGCTGGCCGCATACCAGGGCTGGTAGGTTCAAACCCAGCCCAGGCCTGCCAAACAACAATGACAACTACAACAAAAAGATAGCCAGGCATTGTGGTGGATGCCTGTAGTCCTAGCTATTTGGGAGGCTGAGGCAAGAGAATTGCTTAAGCCCAGGAGTTTGAGGTCACTGTGAGCTGTGATGCTACAGAACTCTACCGAGAGTGACATAGTGAGACTCTGTCTCAAAAAAAAAAAAAAAAAAAAAGAACATACACTGGGGGAAAGAATCCCTATTCAATAAATGGTGCTGGGAGAACTGAATATTCACATGTAAGAGACTGAAACTGAACCCACACCTTTCTCCCCAAACAAAAATTGATTTAAGATGTATAAAATACCTAAATTTAAGGCATGAAAAGATAAAATTCCTCAAAGGAAGCATGGGAAAAACACTTGAAGATATAGGCCTGGACAAAGACTTTATGAAGAAGACTTCCCTGGCAATTGCAATAATAAAAATAAACAAATGAGACTTAATTAAACTAAAAAGCTTCTGTTCAACTAAGGAGACAACAACCAAAGCAAATAGACAATGTACACAATGGGAAAGGATATGCATATTTTGAATCAGACAAAAGCTTGATAATTAGGACCTATGGAGAACTCAAATTAATCCACATGAAAAAAAGTTAATAATCCCATATATCAATGGGCAAGAGAGACAAATAGAACCTTCTCTAAAGAAGAAAGACGAATGGCTAACAAACATATGAAAAAATGCTCATTGTCCCTAATTATTGGAGAAATGCAAATCAAAACCACCCTGAGTTATCATCTAACCCCAGCAAGAATGGCCCACGTCACAAAATCTCAAAACTTCGGATGCTGCCGTGGATTGTGGAGAGAAGGGAACACTTTTACACTGCTGGTTGGACTGCAAACTAATACAACCTTTTTGGAAAGAAGTATGTAGAATCCTCAAAGAACTCAAATTAGACCTCCCATTTGATCCTGCAATCCCATTACTGGGCATCTACCCAGAAGGAAATACATCCTTTTACTGTAAGGACACTTGCACTAGACTGTCAGCTCAATTTATTTTATTTATTAAATCATAGCAGTGTACATTAATACTATCATGGGGTACAGTGTACTGTTTCTGTATACAGTTTGAAATACTTTCATCCAACTGGTTACCATAGCCTTCATGTCTTTTTCTTAGTTATTGTGTTAAGACATTTATATTCTACATTTAGAGAAATTCACATGTACCCTTATAGGATGAAACATAGGCATGCTCAATTTATAATTGCCAAAATGTGGAAAGAGCCTAAATGCCCACCAACCCAGGAATGGATTAACAAGCTGTGGTATATGTATACCATGGAATACTATTCAACCATTAAAAAGATGGGGACTTTACATCTTTTATATTAACCTGGATAGAAGTAGAACACATTATTCTTAGCAAAGCATTATAAGAATGGAGAAGCAAGAATCCCATGTACTTAATTCTGATTTGAAGACAATTAATGACCTAGTACATGGTGGGGGGTGGGGTGAAAGGGAAGAGCAGAGAGAGGGAAGAAGTGAGGGGGGTGGGTGTTCATGGTATGTGACACACTTTTTGGGGACAGGACACAATAATAAGAGGGACTTTACCTAAAAAATGCAATAATTGTAACCTGGTTCTTTGTACCCTCAATGAATACCCAACAATTAAAAAAAGAAAAAAAGAAAGAAAGAAGAGAGGGAAATAGGGCCAAGAGAAGTTTTCTGTTCTTCTTTTTTAAAATGGAAGAAATAATACATCTTTAAAAATGAGATAGTGGATCATATTCATTAATGAGGGTATGTATCATTGCCAAAATTTGAGGTTTGCTTTTTCACATCTAAGGTACCATAAATTATTCAAATAAATATACAATCTGCAGTAGAAGATACTAACATGTAATAATTGGCATAATTAGGAGGAAGTGGTTATATATTTATGGAGGAGGGTATTAGAAAAATGTATATTCTGTGATAACAAGTGAAAAACATACCTACGTAAGTATGGACTCTGATAATATATAATTATACTGTCATGTTTATTGCAGACATATGGGACAATATTGATTCATCCTGCTTTATTGGGCTCCTATAACAAGACCTTGGGGAAAATCCCTTCACTTTATTTATTTTTAAGGGATTTATTTTAAATCCTTTTCTTTATTTTTAAGATGGTAAGAATATAGAACATCATCTCTAATTTCCCTAACAGTTCTGAAAAACTCTATAACTAATGGAAATGTTTTAGGAGGGGAATGCATTGAAATCAGGAGCAAAGTGTACAAATGAGACCAAATGAGACCAGGGGAGGTAAAATTAATTCCTTTTTTTTTTTTTTTTTGCAGTTTTGGCCGGGGCCAGACTTGAACCCACCACCCCAGTATATGGGGCTAGAGCCCTACTCCTTTAGCCACAGGTGCTGCCCTAAAATTAATTCTTCTACTTCAAAACTTTGCCTGATGTCTTTATGTGTCACTTGGAAAGTGTATTACCTCTTTCAAAGTAGAGTAAATCAATTATCACATAGAATGAATAGGCCATGCCTAGCAATTTAAGATTGCAAAACATTTCCCAACGAAACTGTATGTTTTATAGTCTGAAGAGACCTAAGGAATGATTTGATGTAGTATTTTCTAAACTGTGGAATGTAAGCTTCCTATGATGTTCATAGGTATGATGTAACAAATGAGTTTTGTGATTAAAAAAGTGTGAGAAAACATTACATACTTTACTTGATTAGGAAATTCACAAACCTTATCAATACATTAAAGATTGGGGAAAATCATCAGAACACAAACTCAATTCACTTTAATCACATTTTATTCATTCATTCATTCATTCAGCAAATATTTACTAAGCTCCCACTAGTATATGTCAGGCCCTGTCCTAGGTCCTGATTTATCAGTGCCCCCAAATAAACAAAAGACCTTATCAGTTTAGGGCATACCTGCTGGAGTTTTGAGGTATAGAATAAATAATAAACATAAAAGTAAGTAATTTTAAACATGTGATAGCAAATGATCAATACCATGGATAAGATCAGAGGAGTATTAGAGGAAGTAGGAAGTAGGTGTGGGGTGGGCATGGGCTTCCCTCGATCATGCACAGGGTGGTCAAGAGAGGCCTCCTGGAGAAGATAACATCTGTGCAAAGACATGAAGGGGGAGAGGGCATTAAACACGTACGTACTCGGGGAATAGTCTGTCAGGCAGAGGTTTAAGTAAAAGCAAAAGGGTCATGTGTCTGAAGCAAAATGAGCAAGAACAGCCATTACCAGAGAGAAGAAGAGAGAGAGTATCTTATAAAGATTTTTGTAGGTCATTTAAGGCTTTTGGCTTTTTCTCTGAGTAAAATGGGGAGCCACTGTAAAGTATTTGGCAGAGAAAACAAAAGATCTATTTGAGTTCCAAAAAGATCACTACAAGTGCTGCGTTGAGAACAGACTGTATAATTGAAAGGACAGAACAAGGAATGTGTTAGGGGCCACTGTAGTGATCCTCATGAAAGATAATTATGATCTTGACTAGGAAGAGAGCAGTGGAGATGGTAAAAAGTGGTGAGATTTGGGGGTACAGAGTCAGAGAACTCACAGATTAGATGCAGGGGTAAGAGAGAAAGAGCACTTAAGGATATCCGACAGGCTTTTGGCCTGAGGAATTGAAAGGAAGGAGTGGCCATCAACTGAGATGGGAAAGCCTGTGGGGGGGGCTAATTTCTTGGAGGAAAGATGAGGAATTCCGTTTTGGGTTTGTGATCTTAATAGGCATAGAAGTAGAAATGCTGGGAAGGCAGTGTGATCTGAGTCAGCAGGAGGTCTAGCTGGAGGTTTAGCTGTGGGAGCAATGACTGTATCAATTATATTTAAAGGCTTGAACCTTGAAGAGATCACCAACCAAGACTGTGTTAATAAAAATAGTAATAGACCAGAAAATGAACCTTGGAGCCTCCAACATCAAAGATCCTGGGGAAAGGGGAGGACACAGCAAGGAAACACGGCCCATCAGACAGGAAGTAAACCAGGGAGTGTGGTGTCCAGGCAGACAAATGATGACCCTGGATCAAGGAGGCATAAGGGACAGCTGTGCCAGATGCACTGACGGGCCAAGTCAAGTGAGACTGAGGACTAAACGTGGGAGTCAGCAATGCAGAGGCCCTGGGGACCTAGAATAACCAAAACCCTGATGAAGTGTGTTTAGAAGAGAATCAGAAGAGAGGAACAGTAGAGAGAATTAGTGTAGCAATTCTTCCAAGGAGTTTTGCTGCAAATGAGATCAAAGAAAAGATGAGAGAAAACTAGTGACAAGGGAAGTTTCTTTTTTCTTTTAGTGTAGAATAGTCATATGCTGGTTTGGTTATGGTGGTGATCCAGAAGAGAATAAAGAAATTATGACATGGGGTGGGGGGAACTTACTAGAGCATTTTCCTATAGGTACAAGTGAGATCATAAATATCAGCTTTAGATATCCAGAAGGCTTTAGGCATCAGCATGAAGAATTCATTCATGGTAAGTAATAGGAAGGTAGAGTTTGTGGGGGGCAGATAGGGACATATAAGTAGGAGGGGTGGTGGGAGTCTATAAGAGTCCTTTTCTGGCCATAGAACCATTTCCCTTCACTCCCCAACTCCAGCCCAGTACTTCCTAATGTTCCCGGTGGCACCAGTATGCCACAGCACAGCACTGGAAAATGGTGATTTGTTGTTATCCCTTCATTTTTATGAGATGTAAACTATATCCAGAGAGTCTAGACCCAGCTCACACATACATGATTAGTGTTGGTAACATTTTCCTTTTGATTTCTAAACCAGTTGAATATCAAATGATCTAGTCACTTCCAATTATATCTCCACCTCAAGTCATCAGTGTAACCTGTACTGATATTATTATTCACAGGCCATTCCTCAGTACTTGATATAGACTCTCAATAAATATTTGTTAAATGAATGCGTGCATTAATATATTTTCCTAAATGAGACAGGAGGCCAAATTTTGCAATCCACTTATTTCATTAATTATACCAAATTAAGGGCAGTTATACTTCTAAGTCTCAAATAATTTAGAAATGTAAAAATTTATTCACTATATCATTATATTAATTTTCTCTTGCTATAATAAGTTACTGGAACATTAGCAACTGAAAACAAGACCAGTTTGTTGTCATGTAATTTGGGGGGCTAAAAGTCTGCTGTACATTTCACTGGGCTAAGCCCAAGTTTTCAGCAGGACCATGTTTCCGGCTGATTGCTATGGGGAAGATTCACTCCCATTCCTGGGCTCATTCAGCCTGTTGGCTTATGGTTATAGGTCTGAGATCCTTGTTTCCCTCTGTCAGCTATAGGCTGCTCTTTGCTACTAAAGGCAGCCCACATTCCTTCCACTTTCCATGTAGCCCCCTCCGGCAATGGTAAGTCAAGACCTTCTCACAGTTTGAATCTCTTTGACCTCTGCCATGTGATTAAGGGCTCCTGTGATTAGATTTGGCCAATGTAGAGAATACAGCATAATCTTCTTAGAATATTAATCACATCTGCAAAGTTTCTTTGCCCTGTAATTTACTTGGAAGTCCGAAGAATTAGGGTACCTTTGGGAAGCCATTCTGCCTATTAAAATAATTCATCTAAAAAATTCAAGGCATTTTTTCCAAAAGATATTTCTATAAAATTGAGCTTTGTCCATGTTACATTACAGATATTATTATCCTTAGAGAATCAAGAAGAGAAGCAAAAATTAATTATAATTTCCTAAACATTATTCCTTCCCTCCCATTCCTTTACCTTTTCATTCCATCTCATCTCATTCTATTCAACTCCACAAACTTTAGTTGAACAACTTCTATGTGCCAGATACCATGGTAAATGCAATGGATATAAAAATAAATGGACGTCATTTCCATAGCTTGCTCACAGCTCACAGATTAGTTGTGGAAATCTTTCAAGCATAATTTGTAGCAATAGCATGTAGTAAGTGAACATTAGTGAACAAAGAAATTGAGTCAGAACTGCTTGGAGTTACTTTATAAACCCTTACAACCCCCAATGCCATGTTGGATCACAGGAATACTCCCAAAGTAACTAGATTTTGAGTCCCAGTGGTCTTTCAAAAACTATTTTCTCCTTCACCCGTATCTTCAACTGCTTGAATAAAAGACCTTATTGGGCATTGCCTTATGACTAAAAAAGGAAAACATTTCAGAGTTGGCATGAACCTCCTAGTCTTTCTATAACTTAACTTTTCAAGGTCAAATAAAAGCCCATAAAAATCATGATGCCCCATCATGATCAATGGAGTGGGGCCAGGGAGCCAAGCTGGCAGGCTGGATTGGGGCCAGAATCTGTGTCTAAATCTGCCTGGGCTGCTCTTGGTCTGACCCTTTGGCAATTGCTCTTGCTGTACACTGTGGACGGCTGCTGAAACATGCATTGGCAAGCCTCTGACAACTTAAAACGGTAGCAATTTGTTATATAGACCCTGGCCTCTGGCACTGTCCTTCACAGACCAAAACAAACAAATAAACAAAAACCCCAAACAAACAAAAAACAATACTCAATGTGCAATCAAGGCAACTGGCTACATCATTGTATTGCCATTTGCTCCACTTATGGATACCAGTGTTTCAGAGAAAATTTGGTTTGCTCTGTTCAGATAATGTTTTTTTATTTAGTTCATTAAATAATTAATTCATGTGTCCCTTATTCTTTCCTTTTTTGATGTATCTCCAGCATGTAAAACTATGTAAACTTTAGCTTGAAATGTATACAGATTTCCCCCAGTGTTTTCTAAATTAGTTTGGCCTATCATGGAGAGTTAACTAGAAGCCTGTGAGAATAAGAGGAAAGCAGGGGTGCCGTTCAAATTTTTGAGCACGCAAACAGACATCAGCCAAAGGCCTGGGGTAGGGTCCAGGAGACCACTTGTTTTACCTGGTATGGCATTAACTCTGCAGGTTTTGGAAATTGGGTGGATTCCAGGGGTCCCAGGGTTGTGAGAAAGGAGATATTAACAATGAATATGAAAATATTTAGATATTTAAACAATTGGCATGGCCATTGGCGTCATGACAACTGAATACCAATCTTGAGCGAGAGTGTTTTTATGAATTAACAGTTGAGTTTGCCATGGGTACAACTTCTGCATCCTTTGTTTATTCTGACCTATTTATGTCTCTAATACTGTATCCTAGAGCAAGTAGTGTGTCCCAAACCTGGTAAACTTTCTTTTCACAGTCACCTGATAAGCTTTGTTTTTAATTTTACTGTTTTTAAAAGTATTCAGAATATGACATGTACATATGGCAAAAAGAAAAAAAAATCAAACTACATGCAGATGTGGGAAATGTAAAGTTCAATCTCTTGTCCTACTCTTTTACCTGTTGAATCAAACCTGAAAAGGATCCACTTTCAATTATTTTAGCATTTTGTTCTTCCAGTTGTTGCCTACAAACTAAATCCAATGGTTTTATATCTGTAATTACGAACAACTTTAGATAGCATTTATTTAATTGGGGGAACTTTTAAATTTTATTACCAGATCCTTCCTTGCTAGAATCTGATTCAGAGCTATGTTGAGCTTGCGAATCTGAATTTTTGAAAAGTTCTAACATGATTCTTTTGTTCAGGCAAAGTTGGAACTAAGATACCAGATAAAGAGGGAGAGGGTTAATAACATAATCATGTGTTATTACAAAGTCTTTTGCTCAAACAGCATAGCCATGCTTGGTATTTTGATTGTAATTAATGGTGGAATCTCACTCTATACAATTTCTCTTCACTCTGATAACATCCTACCTTGCTTTCTTTTTTCTTCTCTATTTTCACATCTTTTTCATTCCTTCCTTAAACTTATTTGCTTTATTACAAACCTTTTCTGTGTCCTAGTACTTATCTGTTAACCCCATATTCTCTTCTTTTCTACCCAAATTTAATAAATTGCCATCTTATATCATTTTCCAAACAAAATAGATACAGTAAAGGTCATTAAAATTGTAGAGAGAAGATTTCCCAAAAAAAGATGATTATAAATTTCTGGGAAAATGTACAGTCTTATGATCAATTAATAGAATGCATGTTCTCAATACTTGGAAACTCAGCATATCGATTTAACATGGCAATTTATATTTAGTAAAAATTACTCATCCCTCTGGGGAACATAAAGTCCCTATAATCATTTCTGCCAGCCGAAGCATTTCATATAGCTCCGCTTGATTATATTAAAGATGGCTCTGAGTTTTCAAATAAAAATTTCTTCTGTAGGACATGCTAAATTCCTGGGAGGATTAGGTGATAGAGGGCACACAGACACAGTCAAAATAGGACATAGCATCTGTCAGACTCTGCTTGCTCATAATTTTCTGTCCTTAAGCTAAACCTATCAGCCTTGCCAATATTCTCAACACAGGATGTCAGCCTTCCATTCTGGGCTAATGGAGCAACCAGGGCAGTTTGGTTTAACATAAAAACAAACAAACAAACAAACAAACAAAAAACTTCTTAGTCTCACCATGCCTTAATATTTTCTCCATTTGGGGGTGTTGTTTAACGAAACAATTTTAATCTGATCATTATTTTCTACAAGAGAGATGGCTTTTTTTCAATTTTCACAAAAGGATCTATACCTATTCCTAAGGATCTACACCATACAAAAACAGATGAAGGGGTGTGTGTGTGCTGAGGGGGTTGTCCACCATTTTTTCTCCTAAGCCAACGTCTTTGTTTCGAAATTTAGCAGCAGATTGTTTTTTGATTCCCCAGATGTACAGCCTTTGACTTACTATTTGGTTCTTTTTTTGCCAACTGCCTTCATTTGTATTCTCAACTCCTATACACAGCAGTTCTAAGCCCCACCAATACAGGTTGTCCCAAAGGTCGACCCTAAAGTCATCAGACATAGGGGAAATGGGAAATTGTAGCTAAACTTATCTTTATAGTCATTACAAAATTTTACAAAATCTTCACAAAATATTCTTTACATGTCGGCCACCTCATCATAAAATTTTGTGATGACTATTTTGTAAATAAAGGTACATTTAGTTATAATTTCCCATTTTCCCTATGTATGGTGATTTGGGGGCTGACCTTTGGGACACTTTGCATTTCTTTTTTTTGTCTTTTCTTTCTTTCTTTGTTTTTGTTTTTGTTTTTGTTTTGAGACAGAGTCTCACTATGTTGCCCTGGGTAGAGTGCCATGGTGTCACAGCTCACAGTAACCTCAAACTATTAGGCTCAATTGATTCTCTTGTCTCAGCTTCCCAAGTAGCTGGGACGACAAGTGCCCACAATGCCCAGTTATTTTTTTGTTGCAGTTGTCATTATTGTTTAGCTGGCGTAGGCTGGGTTCAAACTTTCCAGCCTTGGTGCATATGGCTGGCACCCTACCCACTGTGTATGGGTGCCGAGCCACACACACTTTGCATTTCTTCTGAAATACCTTCTACAGTGGTCAATTGGAAATTAGAAATCTAATAATGTAGAATTATTTACAATAATATTGAAACCATAAAATACTAAGAGGTTGATTTAACAAGAACTATGCTATACCTCTTTACTGAAAACCAGAAAATAGGGCAGAGAGAAATTTTTAACAACCTAAGTAAGTAGAAAGAAATAGCATATTTCTTGATTGGCAGAGTCAATGTTATTAAGATGTCTGTTCCTCACCAAATTGTATATTTGGGTGTTGTGTGTATATTTGTGTTTAATATAATTGCAAATTCTCTAAATTCCCCGTGAGCTTTTTAGGAATATAAACAAGCTGTTTGTAAAGTGTATTTGAAAATACAAAGAATCTAGAATAACAAAAATAAATCTTCTAACAAAGTTAGAGGCACGTGATTCGAAGTTGTGTTATAAACTATGATATACTCTTACAGGAGAAGAGCAAGGAAAAGAAATGAGCTACTGCTTCACATAACATGAATAAATCTCAAAAACATTATGTTGAGTAAAAGAAGCCAGAAATGAAGTAATATATAATTTATGATTCTATTTATAAGAAGTTAAGAATAAGCCAAAATAATCTATGATAATAGAAATCAGATGAGTGGTGGCTTCTGGGGACTGAGGGAGAGAACTTACTGGAACAGGGTGGGAGGCAGCTTTCTGGGGGGATGGAAATGTTGCATGTCTTCATAACGATGTGGTTTACATAAGTGTACTCATTTATCAAACCGAACAAACTGTACACTTAAGATCTGTGCTTTTTGTTGAATGTAAAGTAGACCTTAATAAAAAACGTTGAAAATGTCATGCAGATTTGTCCCTTACTGCTTGTTGCCTTACTTCAGGCTATGAATATTACACATTCGTTTTGCTGTAAAAGTAAGGAAGTACATTAAATACAGAAGTGTATTTTATCCTGGAAAAGGGCTTTTCATACCCCCAGTGTGCTGCCCTTTGCGCCTCCCTGGAAGGCCGGGCATAAGCCAGTCCCTGAGACGTGGCACTGGCTCAGCTATTCCACTAACATCGAGTGTTGTCTGAGTCTCCCCATTCCAGAATTTCAAGATGTTTCAAAACCAGTGAATCCTTTCATTTCTCTTGTGATAATTAATATTAGGAGCCAACTTGATATAATTAAGGTACACCTAGATAGCTGTTAACACATTTTTTTTCCGGCAGTTTCTGAATAAGATTGGCATGTGAGTCAGTAGCCTAATCTGCCCTCAGTGGGGACAGGCACCATCCAATCCGCTGTGGGGTTGAATAGAAAGTACAAGAAAAGTGAATTCATGCGCTTTCCCTATGGGAGCTGGGACATCATTCCTCTTCTGTTAGATTTCAGAACTGTGAATTCTCTACTATTGGACTCAAGTGGTGCCTTGGGTCTCAGGCCTTGGGCCTTGGACTGAGAGTTGAACTACTAACTTCCCTGCCCCCTTACCTTACTGGAGGTCTGTTGTGTTATTCTCATCCTTGGTAATTACATGAGCCAATTCCCCTAATAGACATCTTCTCATTTACTTACTATTTATCATCTATCTACCTACGTAACTATTTATCCTAATGGTTCTGTCTCTCTGGAGAACCCATGTCATCTTTTGGCACTATTCGGAATACAAGTTAACTCAATTATTTTTCTCCTCTAAATCATCAAGTTTATTATGTCCAGTGTTTAATCTCCTCCTCCCCCCATTCATATTTGCATTGTTTGTCTTTCTGCTAAGTTTCCTTATGCCTGATGGAACTTTTTTGTTGTTCAGAAAGAAAGAAGGAAAGAAAAAACTTAAGGAAAAGGAAAAACAAACAAACAAAACAAAACAAAACCTCTCCAAGGAGCCTGAATTTCTTCACAAAATGCTTTAGGTTCATCTCTGCCTCAACTGAATCAGGGAAACTTTTGTTAACTCTTTCAAGCAGGGGCTGTTTATCATCACATTTTCAGGCCTGTGAATTCTTACTACTTCCGATTAATCTATCCAGACAAATATTTTTAAAAAGTTGTTTAACAGATACACAAACAACAAACATCACCTACTTGTAGTTTAGTGGCGTAGTTAACTACCACCGGTTAATATCCTGATGATCCCCCCACGTTCACTAAGCACTCTAACATCTGACTTTCCCCCGTCTTCATTCTATGTCCATGTCCATGCAGATGTCTCACTGAATCTTAGTTCTTAAGTTCTCCCACTTTCACTTACCCCTGTTTGACCATGCCTTCATCATGGACCAGTCATTGTCCATTTTAACAACTTTATTGAGATGTAATTCACATACTATGAAATGTACCTATTTAAAGTACACACTTCAGTGGGTTTTAATATACTCACAGGCATGTGGACTATCACTGCAGTAAATTTTGAAACATTTTTATTCTGGTAAGAAGCAGCCCCCTATCCTTTAGCTATCATCTTTCAACATCCCCATTTCCTCACTCATCAGCCTTAAACAACTACTAATCTACTTTCAATCTCTGTAGACGTCTCTATTCGGGGCCTATATATGAACACAATCATATCATGTGTGGTCCATGTATGACTAGCTTCTTTCATTCACTCTAATGTTTTCAAGGCTCACACATGTTGTGGAATGTATCAGACTTCATGTCTTCTCATGGCCAAAGAATATGCATGTGTTCCATTGTATAGATACACATTCTATATTTCAACTAACCACTTGTCCATTGATGGAGATTTGGGTTGTTGTCACATTTTGGATATTACAAATAATGCTGCTATAAATATTCATGCACAAGTTTATATATAGAAACGTACTTTCGTTTCTCTTGGACATATACTTAGAATAGAATAGTTGGGTCATACAGTATCTGTAGATATAACCTACTTCTTAATACTCAATATGTCATTCTCTGGCCACAAGTCAGGCATAGTCACTTTTCTCTTCCTTTTACAACTACTATTCAACTGTATAATGATCCAATTTCATGTTCTTCCAAACTATGTAATTCTCTTCTCACTTTACTCTTTGGCTTCAATACCCCATAGCCTATTACTTGAATTACTCACTTGACATAACTCTCAAATCTTTTGCCCTTTTTTATTTTTCTGTTGCAAAATACAAAGTATTAGCTTTGGATTAATCCAAGCATGTTCTGCTTTTAAACATCTTTCTGGATTGGCATCCTGGAATAGTTCCAGTCTCTGATGTCAGCTGGGCTTTGTACCCAGGGGTGTAAAGAACAGCATAATGGACACTAGAGACTCAAAAGAGGGACGTTGGGAGGGATGAGAGAGGTGAGCAACCACCCTTTGGGTATAACTACACCATTCAGGTGACAGGTACACTAAAAGCCCAGACTTCAGCACTCTAACAATTCATCCATGTAACAAAAAAATCACTGTATCCCTGAATCTATTGAACATTAAAAAAAATTCATAAAAAGAGTATTCCACCCTAATCTCTACCACCAACCTTGCACCACTGCGAAAATTAACATAAGAAAGTAACTTTTAATTGTGTTGTGAATGCTTTTCTATTTAAAGACTTGTTATAGCAATTTACTTACCTTAATTTAAATAGGACTTTTTTCTCTTTCTTTTTTCTTTTTACTTGAAATGTGGTTTGCAAATTATTTTTAAAATAGAAAATTGCATGGTTGTTGAAATTAATGTCACAGATAGCTTGTTCTCCCCGATGGTTCTTCTATATAAATGAGTAGATACGACAGCTCTAGTGACAATTAGATATTATTAACCCATGTGCCTGCCACTCTCACAACATGAATATTCTTTCTCCTCTCCTTTTCCTTGGAAAAGCTACAATTTTCAACTCCAGAGAAATGGAAAATATACACATGCACATATAAAACCTTCAACCTAAGAAAAATAGCAAGTTGATGAGTGGCGTGATTGGAGTAACTATCCAAAAAGAAATCTTGATTTGGGACAAATGTTTTCATTATTTTCAGTACCTACCAGTTACATAACCTTGAAATTTTAAGCCTTGCAAAACGTTCAGCAGATCCCTGTTTACCATATACACAGTTTGTTACGTGGGTAGGTCCTACTGCTGGGCTGTGTGAGTAGAATCTCAGGACACTTTTCTAGAAGAGACAACGGATCTACCTTGCTATCACATTCATTATAAACAAGGACAAAAATCTGTAGATGGCCTCACTGCAGCAGAGGCCAATTTCTTTCTATAGAATTTAATATCATACTCCGCTACAGTGTCTTTTGGCCAGATTATTTCAAATATTTCTCCTAAAAACAAATGCTTCATTTTATGAAAGTAAAACAGGAACACAGCAATTTATTAAGAGCCCCATTTGTCCTTCTACCTACTTTCTTTGAAGTGCTCACTCT
>CAUYQV010014125.1:0-13129 GCA_963574575.1 Galagoides demidoff
GTTCCTTTTGGAAAGACATCTGGAGAACACTTAGAGAACTAAAAATAGACCTGCCATTTGACCCTGCAATTCCTTTATTAGGTATATTCCCAGATGACCAAAAATCGCATTACAACAAAGATATTTGTAGCAGAATGTTTATTGCAGCCCAATTCATAATTGCCAGGTCATGGAAGAAGCCCAAGTGCCCATTGATCCATGAATGGATCAACAAACTGTGGTATATGTACACCATGGAATACTATGCAGCCATTAAGAAGGATGGAGACTTTACATTTTTCATGTTCACATGGATGGAGCTGGAGAATGTTCTTCTTAGCAAAGTATCACAAGAATGGAAGAAAAAGTATCCAATGTACACACCCCTATTATGAAACTAATTTATACCTTTTATATGAAAGCTATAACCAAATAGCCTAAGAATATGGGGAGGAGGAGGGAGAAGGGAGGAGGGAATGGGTGGAGGGAGGGGGATTAGAGGGTTCACTTCTGAGGTTTATCTTACAGGGGTACAAGTGAATCTTTTTAAGAGTAGAATGTGAACGTTTTAAAACAATAACTGAGAAAATGACATGAAGGCTCTGTTGACTAGTTTGATGGAAATATTTTGGATTGCGTGTGAAAACCCCACACTGTACCCCAGAAGTGCATTAATGTACATAGTTACCTTTCAATTAAAAAAAAAAAAAGAATTGCCTTTTTTTTTGAGAATTGACTCCTTCATTGTTTTGTAACATCCTTCTTGATTCCTGATAACTTTCCTTTCTTTCAAGTCTGCTCTGTCTGAAATGAATATAGTTAGTCTTGCTTTTTTAAAATTATTGTTAGCATGATATATTTTCCTATATCAATTTACTGTTAATATGTATGTATTTTTATATTTACAGTGAGTTTCTTGTATACAACATATAGTTGGGTCTTTTTTTTAATTGACTCTGGAAATCAGTTTTTTAATTGGTGCCCTCAGAGTATTAATGTTCAAAGTGATTATTGATATAGTTCTATTAATATATATTAATTGCTGTGTTTATTACTGTTTTTATTTGTTGCCCTTGTGCTTTGTTCCTATTTTATCTTTCACACTTTTTCTGCTTGTTGTGGTGTTGAGTATTTTATTTCATTTTCTTTCTTAGCATATCAGTTATACTTCTCTTTTTGCTTTTGTTAGTGGTTGCCCTAGAATTTGAAATATACATTTAATCCACGTCCAATTTAAATAACACTATACCACCCTGAATACTGGGAGTTATGGTGGTATAGTTTCATTTCCATGTTCTATATAGTATTATTTCTAATTCTTTCTTCCCATCCCTTTTATTGTTTTCATTCATTTCCTTACATGTAAGCACACATATACATGCATGTGTATAATGTATATGATATATTGTATATAAACACATAATCAAATATCTTGCTGCTATTAATATTTTGAGCTAATTGTTATCTGTAAGACCAATTAAGAATTTTTTTTTAATTTTTGTTTTACCTTCACTCATTCCTTTTTTGGCACTCTTTCTTTATATAAATTTGAGCTTCTGATCTACATTATTTTCTTCTTCCCTGAAGAATGTCTTCTGACATATTTTGCAAGGCAGGTCCACTGACAACAAATTTCCCTTTTTTTTTTTAATTTTTGAGGAAGTCTTTATTTATTGCTATTTTGAAGAATAATTTTTCAGGCTTTGGCATTCTACATTGGTATTTTCTCTCAAAACTAAATATTTCACTGTTTCCTTGTTTGCATTATTTTGAGAAGATGCAATTCTTATTTTGTTCTTCTGTAATTCAAAAGTGATATGCCTATGCACAGTTTTGGGGGCATTAATTCTGCTTGGTGTTTTCAGAACTTCCTAGGTCTCTGGTTTGGTGTCTGACATTAATTCAGCAAAATTCTCAGTCATTGTTTCAGTATTTTTGTTGTTCTTCCTTTCTTTCTTTTCTTTCTGGTAGTCTCAGTGAACATACATCACATCTTACATAGTTGTCCCAAATTTCATGAATAACCCACGGGGGGCTGGTGTTGGTTTTTTTGTGGTGTTGTTGTTTGTTTGTTTGTTTTCAGTCTTTGGTGTCTTTGCTTTTCAGTTTGGGAAATTTCTATTAAGACATTCTTTTGCTCAGAGATTTTTTTTTTCCTCAGCTATGTTCAGTCTAGTAAAACCATTATTCCTTTTTTTGTTTGTTTGTTTGTTTTTGAAACAGACTCTTGCTTGCTCTTGCTCTGTTGTCCCAGGTAGAGTGCAGTGGTGCCATCAAGCTCACTGTAACCTCATACTCCTGGGCTCAAGCAAGTCTCCCACCTCCACCTCCCAGACTGCTAGGATTACAGGTGTGAGTCATAGTGCCTGACCCTCTTTATTTTTTATAGGGTTTTTTTGTGTGTGTTGTTTTGTTTTACCTCTAGTGTTTCTATGTGATTCCTTCCTAGGATTCCTATGGGTCTGCTTACACTGCCTATCTCTTCTTTTTTTCTTTAACCTTTTAATTTTTTTGTATTAAATCATAACTGTGCACATTAATACATTGATGGGGTACAATGTGCTGATTTTATACAGAATTGATGCTTACATCAAACTGGTTAACATAGCCTCCACCTCATTTACTTAATTATTGTGTTAAGACATTTATACTCTATGCTTAATAGATTTGACATCTACCTTTGCAATATACACCATAGGTGAGGTCCCACCGATTACCCTACCTCCATCCAAAGATCTCCCTCCTCTCCCCTCCTCTTCCTTCCTTCATCCTGGAGTATAGTTGTGTTTTATCTTTCATATGAAAGTGTTGGTGATTATATATTGGTTTTGTAACAGGTCTGAGTACATTAGATACTTTTTCTTCCATTCTTGAGATACTTTACTAAGAAGAATATGTTCTAGCTCCATCCATGTAAATGTTAAAGAGGCAAAGTCTCCATCTTTTTTAAGGCTGCACAATGTTCCATAGTATAAATATACCACAATTTGTTAATCCATTCAATATATCCAGAAGACCAAAAAAATCACTTTAAAACAAAGATATTTGTACCAGAATGTTTATTGCAGTCCAACTCATAATTGCCAAGTCATGGAAGCTGCCTATCTCTTCTTGCAAGCTGTCTGCCTCATCTATTGGAGCTAGAGCCTATGAATCCGATAATTCATCATCCCTGCCATGTCTTGTTTTGATGTGGATTCTGCCTCTTGCATCTGGTGTTCCTTGCTTCTCAGCATGTCATGTAATTTTTTTTTTTGATAGCCAAACATGACATACCAGCAACAATGGACTGTTATAAATAGGCCTTTAGTAATATGATAGCAAGGTATAAAGGGAGAGGAAACGTTCTATAGTCCAATTATTATGTCTATCTCATCATCAGCCTATGCCTGAACTTCACAACTAATTTTTTTACTTCCCCCTTAGGTGGGAGAGGGTAGCTAGAGCTGTCTGAGTTGAGCATTTTCTTTGCTCTGGGTCAATTAGTCTCTAATGATATCCACACAAAGTGGGTTAGCTTCCCATCAACTAGTGTCTTCTGAAGTCAGGCCTTGTTAAGAATAGAATGCTCTGGCATATTTCTAAATGGTTTATTTTCCCTTCATTCTGCTATAAGCATGGAGTTTTTCTCCATTTACTGTGATAAACTGGTATAAGTCCTGAAGGTAAAGATCACAAAATTGCTCCCCTGAGATTGGGTCACCTTAGAGTTTCTCACTGTCCGACTTGTCCACACTCTATCTCCAGCAATTTGTTAATGATGGTGCTGGCTTTGCTATTCAGGCTCTGGATTCTATAGCATTTCCACCTGTATCTACCTCAGTAAACTGTGACACCTTCTGTTGGCTTGTCTGTCTCTCCAATGTTGCAAAAAGTAGTTTTCCCCTTTTCTTCACCTTTCGTATGGATGCTAGAAGAGTTATTTTTTTGTTTTGTTTTGTTTTTTAGTCTTTTTAATTGATGTTAGGAGAGAGTGGCAACTTCTAAGCTTCTTACGTGTGGAATCAGAAACTGAAATTACTCACCCTATTATGGTCTTTTAAAATAAACATGATTTGAATGCCACAAATCAAGTGTGGCTAACCCATTAAGATTTTTCTCCCCATTATTAAGACATTGCTAAAAATGCCTCCCATCAGTTTGGAAGCTCAGAGACATTATGGCAGTATCTCCTGGATTTGGTTGACTGGCATCATATTCAACAGCCTGAATTCACTTTGGAAGAGTTCCAGATGAATTAGCAAGTAAAACTCCAAGCAGAGACAACAAGGGACTGAATGAGAAGCAGGCAGTCTTTCTCTTAATCTTTCTGTTTCCCACTTTTATCTCTTTTCTTTACTTCTAACCTAGGAAATAGTGTCCTAAGGCAAACCTAGTCAAATAGCTATTAGAGGCTTGCAGCTGGCTTCCTTGCTTTTCCAGACCCAACAAAATTTCTAAACTATTAAGTTGAGATCTATAAATACTTTAATGATTAACACTAATATGCATACCTGTACAGAATACATTAGGCTTGCATAATCTTCAAACTCTAGAGAATATATTAAGAAAAAAAAAATCAATACATTTCAACTGAATTAAATCATTCAGCAAAGCTTTTTCCGGGAATGTGTATACTGTATTCACATACTACCATAGGGCATTGCAGCAGGTGCCTGTAGTCCCAGCTACTCGGGAGGCTGGTATAAGAGAATCACTTGAGCCCAAGAGTTTGAGGTTGCTATGAGCTATGATGCCATAGCACTCTACCCAGTATGACAAAGTGAGACTCTAGCTCAAAAAAAAAAAAAATGCACATATTACCTATAACTTATACATGTATGTCAACTTATATAATAAACTATTTTTATAACAATTCATACATAAAAACATTTCACTAAGCTTGCTTTAAATGTATTTCAGACTTATACTTTAAGGAAAAATCAATAATTTACAGCATTAAATGTCCAGTGAGTTAAAAAAAATTGTCCAAGAAACATATCCAGGAGTAATTTACTTTATAAGTTTGTATTTCATTTTTTTAAAAGAATGAATTAAATGCATATTTTCTTTCACTAAGTGATATCTCCAGTGTTTTTGAGTTACATTTTTATCTTCAGTGGTCTTTCAGATCTTTTCTAGTCAAATATCTCATTCATATAATTGCAAACTTCAAAATACGTACATACTTTGCACTCAATTAATTCATACTGGCTCATATCTTCCACAAAAAGGACAAATTGGTGATATTTTCTGGCACAGAAACAGGAAAAGTAGAGCACTTAGCAAACAAAGCCTGGCACATATTAGGTATTCAATATATCTTTGTTGAATGAGGAAATGAAGGAATTCTATAAAATCAGTAACTGAAAGACAAAGGTGGCTTTTTAAAAATTATTTCACAAAATTTCAACTCAAAAACATAAGAAAGGTCACTTTGTGAAAGAGAAAGTACATCTAGTTCCTTCTGCATGAATGCCCAAAAGATTTAAATACAAATTTACAAGATGAATTTTTCCTGGATGTATTTCTTGAACAATCTTTTCTTCCCCACTAATACTGCTGTTTTAAATTATTGATATGCCATGGAAGTATAATTCAGGAATATATTTAAAGTAGACTTAGTGAGAGACATTTATGCAGACAGATCATGAAATAGCATTCTCTATTACTTTATAAGTATATAAATGAATTCATTTATTTTTGAAATATTCCATAAAAGAGTTTTGCTGATGTGATCATGGAAATATACTGCTCAGATCTCCTGCTATGAGGAGCAAATTTCACGGAAGTCTCCTTGAAGGCCTAACCCAGTTTCAGCCTGATCACACCAAGGCTATGCTCCCAGACAATGAGTAGACTTGGTAGAGAATGAGCTTAGCCCGGTAAAACATGAAACTCCTTAGATGAGTGACTTTGTTTCAAGGATTCTCTACTAACCTTACCAAACCTTTGTTAGCTCTGGGTTTTACCCTGCAACTGGCTGCTCCTTCCTCCCTCCACTCCGTCATGGGTGGCTGGACTCTTTTCTCTTTCTTTGGTTCCTTCCCTTTTACTTTTCACAGACATTTCCACCAAGAAATCTCTTGCACTCCTAATCCTACCTTAGTTTCTGTTTCTCAGAATGTCTGAAAGAACATAGTTAAATCATTCAATTAGTTGATGTTTTGCTGGGGGGGGGGATTTTCCCCCTCTTTAAAATCTAATCTAGGTTTTAAGGGATCCTGCAGACCTTTATAGAACTCTATCCAGCATAAATACATACATTAACCATGAATATACCATGTTTCCCTGGAAATAAGACCTGCCCCCAAAATAAGCCCTAGCAGGATTTCTATGCATTTGTTAAATATAAGCCCTACCCCATAATAAGACCTAGTGATGGGCATGGCTATGCAGCATATCTGCATAGCCATACCATGCATTTCGGTGTGGAAAGGAAGACACCCCCTGAAAATAAGCCCTAGTATGTCATGTTGAAGAAAAATAAATACAAGACAGTGTCTTATTTTCAGGGAAACAAGGTATGTATAGCATTCAACTTAACAGTTTGGAAATTATATTGGGTCTGAGAAGGACAATAAGACAAGGCAACTCCCAAATTGCTATTTAACTAGGTTTGTATGAGATGCTAGGCTCTTGGGCTGGAAAAAGGAAGAAGTTGAAAATGAGAGAGAAAGAAACAGGGCCAACTCTCATTTTGTCCCTTGTTTTTTCTGCTTTTGAAATGCTTCCAAAGTAAACTCAAGTTGTTACACTTAACAGCTAATCAATCAAATCCAGGAGAGACTTCAGATTGTCATTATGTCTTGAAGCCTAAGAATATATATATATATATATTTAAGTAGAATTGATATGTGTGGTTAAAAAGATAAGTCTTAACAGTGAGCAGTGCTTGATTGATTAAATCAAAGCAAAGATTATCTTTTAAAATCTTTTACATCTACCTATTTTTGTAAAGGTCAAAGAAAATTGGATTAGTCAAGGTATGATGATTTCTTTTTGTCAAAAAGTAGTATTTAATATTTCTTATGTCTAAAGAGCTCTCAGGTATATGTTTACATGTTAGTTAATTTCAAATAATAGTGACTGGCACAGACAAGGCACTCAAAAAATAACTGTTTGAATGAATATATCTCCCCTCTCTCACAAGACTGTGAGCTCCTTGGGAGGAAGAACCATGTTTATTGGTCTTTGTAGGCACAGAACTCAGTTTACGGGCTGAGAGGTCCTTTACATCAGCAAATGTTCATTGACTTAACTAATTGATTATTTAGAAGTAGAACTAATAGGGAAGAATTTTTTCCTTCCATCTAGAAATAGTACATTGGAAGTTAATTTTGGACCACATGTATGTGGCTTTTGTTGATCGGGTGTCCTGTAAAGTCTTCTAGCCAACTATGAAGTTCAAGGATAAGAAGGAGGACATAATTAACACATCTGCAGAAGCTGATGAAATTCTCAGGACTGAGCATGACCTAGGGCAGCACTTCCCAGACCTCAAGCTTTCAAATATCACTTTTAGTATCACTGCTTGTCCTCTATTTCACTGCACCGTTATGATTTTTAACTATTATAGAACAATTTTAGATTTACCAGAGAGCTGTAAAGATAGTACAGAGGAGGCCAGGCATGGTGGCTCCTGCCTGTAATCCTAGCACTCCGGGAGGCCGAGGTGGGTGGATCGCCTAAAGTCTCAAGTTTGAAACCAACCTGAGCAAGAGCAAGACCCCATCTCTACTAAAAATGAAGAACTGAAGGAAGAGGATCATTTTAACTCAAGAGTTTGAGGTTACTGTGAGCTATGATGTCACATCACTCTACCAAAGGCAACAAAGTGAGAATCTGTCTCAAAAAGAAAAAAAAAAAAAATAGTACAGAGGATTCCCACATAGTCTTCATACCGTTGCCTCTAAAGTTAACATATTAAATAATCATGGTACTACTCAAGACTATGAAATTCACATTGATACCACACACCAGGCTGCAGACTATATTTCACCAGTTTTTCTCCTCATATTCTTTTTCTGTTTCAGAATACCACATTTCATTAAATTATAATATCGCCTTAGTCTCCTGTAACCTGTGAGAGTTTCTCATTCTTTCCCTTTTTTTTTTTTTTCATGATCTTTAACACTTTGGAAGATTCTCATTCAGGTACTTTGTCAAATGCCCCACAATTTGGGTCTATCTAATGAGTCACAATTTCTTTCTGAAAGAACACCTCATTGTACTTTAGAATGAACACCCAAGTGTACTTTGCCCATTAATTTATAATATTTCAAATGATATTGCTATTTCACAAAGCAGTGTGAGCATTTCATATCACACATAATACATGTCAAACTTAAGCCAGTCTGTGGTTGTGTTCAGTCTAGAAAACCTGGCAGAGGGTCCTTTTGTTTACCAGAAGGATTTGATGTGTATTCTAGTTATACAAGATAGTCTGGGAGTCTACTCTGGAGTGGGGGGTGAGGTCAAGTCCTAAATTAAATGGTTGAGTAGAAACATCTGTTCCTATTTGGATCCCTTAGTTACTGATTCCCACAGCTGCTAGAAAATAGGAAAAGAAAAATAGAGTATTCAGTGGGCATCTACACAAGTTTTTTAAATTGATGTCATGAAGGATGACACACTCTACAGTACCTGGCACATAGTAAGTGTAATGAGTATTTGTTGAATGAATAAATAAATGATGAGATGGCCAGGCGACAAAAGTACATCTCCTGGCACCAGTGACAGAATATTGGACTCTGGGGAACAATGGATTTGACCCCAAATATCTGCAATTTTTCTCTTTAGATGCCACAGTAACCTGCCAAAATGAGCTTTATAATAGTAGAATAGAAACTGTCAGTAAAATCTCTTCAGAGGCTATGGTTAAGTATAAAAAATAGAAATTAATAACATTGAATAAGTTCACTTTTGCTCTCTTTTTGGAACCAAAAAAGAGATCCTAGAAAAAATATTTTGTTTCCATGATTTTAATTAGCTGTATGTATCTAACAACATTAAATCAAGTCACTTACACTTTTTACAAAATTAAGATTGATACATTGTGGGTAAAAGTAACAAGAATTTTCTTTCTTTTGCCAAACTTAGCTGTAGTATACATTATTGGCAGCATTTTATTTTCATTATTTTTAAGGGCTCTAGTTGCAGAACTCCAAAAATGCGCATATCACTGAAAAGACAGTTTTTCTATTTCTGAAATAATTCCTCCTTAAAGAATGTTCCAGGCTTAAAGAAAATTTGGAAAAGGTTTTCTCTTTGAAAAAAACTCATATGATTGAAGAGATTTCACCTTCAAAGGGTTTTACTCCAGAGGGAGCCCCCTTTGAGAATTTTAAGCATTGCATGGGAAATGTATTCTTTGAAGATTTTCATGTTAAAAAACAGTTGCATTACTCCGGTATCCTCTTTGAAGTTTTTTAAAAAACAATATTTAAAGGATTTCCCCCTTCAAATACTTTTATGTTACTTAGTACTGTTTTTCTGAAAAATATTACTCTCCATTCAAGTAGTTTGCTTTTCTTTTTTATCCCCCTTCCGTTATTACTATACCTTTCATTATTTTGTTCTAAAGAGACTGAAGATGCTGCTAAGTCAGGACTCCTCCGATTTACTATGAAACTACCATGGAATTTCTCAACCCCTCCCGGCATCAAATCGGATGCAGAAATACTATAGAAATTACTATTACTGTCGCACATAAGTAGCCTACATAGAAATGTGACCTAACATAGGGTTTCATAGAAAACACAGATTTTCTAAGAATTGGTTGTATCTGATAAATTACTCAAGAGCTTCACAAATTGATTATAGGTAATGGAGAACACCTAAATTAATAATTTCATCATCAGCTCAGCGCTTGTAGCACAGTTGTTATGGCGCCAGCCACATATACTGAGAGTGGCAGGTTTAAACCCGGCCCAGGCCAGCTAAAACAACAACAAAGAAAAATAGCTGGGTGTTGTGGTGGGTGCCTGTAGTCCCAGCTACTCGGGAGGCTGAGGCAAGAGAATCCCTTAAGCCCAAGAGTTTGAGGTTGCTGTGAGCTGTGACACCACAGCACTCTACCAAGGGTGACATAGTGAGATTCTGTCTCAAAAAAGCATACTAATAGTAATTTCATCATCACATCTCTAAATAAGATACAAGGAAAGATGAGAGAAAAATCTTTTAGAATAGATGGTAAGAGGCACATCTTGACTACTCTTAGATTTCTTACACTTGAGTAACTTCCAGTGAGATTCTACCATGTCCTAAGCACCAAAGGGAACACAGAATAAATAAAATATCAACCTTACCCTCAAAAAGTTTACAGTCTTGGGGGGGAATGGGTGGAGGGAGGGGGATTGGAGGGACCATTTTTGAGGTCTATCTTACAAGGGTGCAAGTGAAACTCTCTAAGAGTAGAATCAGAACGTTTTAAAACTACAACTGAGAAAATGACATGAAGGCTGTGTTGATCAGTTTGATGGAAGTATTTCGGATTGCATGCGAAAACCCCACACTGTACCCCAGAAGTGCATTAATGTACATAGTTACCATTCAATAAAATTAAAAAAAAAGACATTTGTACTCTATTCTTAATAGTTTTGAAATGTATCATTGCATTATGCACATTAGGTGAGATCCCCCAAAAAAATCCTCCCTCCTCCCAGCCTCCCCCTTCCTTTACTCTCCTCTTCCCTCCTTTCTGGACTATATTTATGTTTTACCATTCATATGAATGTGTAGGTGATTATATACTGATTTCATCTTGGATACTTCTATTTCCCATTCTTGAGACACTTTACCAAGAACCTTCCCAGTCCCCATCAACAGCTTCCTGAAAGTCTCTATTCTTGTTTACTTCTACAAAGGGTGGCTTCTTGAAAATGTAATCATATATGAGTACGTATTTGTTTGCTTACCCTTATCCATAGTTAATTTCTAACTTATGAATAGTCATTAAAGTGAACACAGCACATATACATTATCTGCTTCTTTTATTATAATTAATATTGGATAGGTTCTGGTGAATTCATCCTCACTGTACAGAAAAAAAAAATACTTGTTTAACCAGCCTTTCCAAAGACAGAACAGATTACAAAGCTTAAGGATTAGAATATTCTTGTAATATACTAGATAACTTCAAAATTTTTAGTCCATCCCAGAAGAAGAACAAGTTCATCCACTTGAAACTGTTCAACAATAATCAAAACATTCAAAACCTCAAGGCTAGAATCCCATAGATCAGAGCCTACTTTTTAAATACTCTCATTCTCAGAGACTAGAAGCAAGATAGTTGGTAATACATGTGCTTCCCAAAAACTATAATAGATTTTTACTGAATAGTAGTATATTTGATGGCATATGTTTTTTAAAGGTCCAAATGTAATAAAAAAGGAAGGAAAAGGTATATTTTTAAAAGTCTTTCCTTTAAAAAAGTATGATTTCACTCATATTTTTTGAGTAAAACTAGTTTTTAGGTTTTACCTGCTTCATCTTTGTTGTTTATTTTCTTCATGTGAAATGTTTGTTTTTGAATGGAAATTTGTATTTTTATTACTTATGAGATTATCCAGACTTTTATTGTTTCATGTAGAAGCAGAAAGTATGATTTTGAGAGTGAATAAACTTGCAAATTAAAGTGTTATCCTTTCAACTATGTAGGATTTATATCTTTTAGAATATTCTTTTTCCTGTAATTCCTTTTCCCTGAGAACAGCTTCTGGATTCCTATTTCCATCACTTATATTTGCATACTTACAGTTATTAAAATGTTATTCTTCCCAATACCAGAATTCATTATCCAAGACTACCACCTAAATTCAGACTTTTTCTTTGAATACATGTATCAGTTCATTTTTTAATTAACTGACAAATAACAATACTTTGTATGGGAAACTATTTAGTTTGTTGTTTAAAATTAAGACATTGAAAAATTTTCAGAAATGTGACAAAATAAAGAAGATATGAAGAGAGAGTTTACGGTGAAAGAAAGTACTCTGCAAGTACTTCAGTTCTTCTCCTAGTCCAGTCTTAAAATTTCTATTGGTATTGGGAATTTTTGAAAAATCAGTCTCCCTATCATATGTAACTGTGCTCAATTACTGCTTAATCCTCCATGTTTGGTTGTACTTTACCACCATGTTTATATCAACATTTTTTAACTCACGAAGTTTGATGAAAATACTAGCTGTATCCTTCTGAAGACAGACTTTATAATTTAGAACTATTTTATGCCCCTAAAGTTTAACTTTTCCTTCTTCTTCAAGAAAGACACACTCTAGGGAGGGGCTATGCCTTTCCCTAGATTGTAAAATCCAGCCAGCATGAAGGTACATTTTTAGTGAACTTGTGAACGACATTCACTGTTATTTTAAACTGCTAAAACTGTTGAAGTTGTTTGTACCAGAGCATAACTTCATGAAAACTAATGCAATCAATCTTTTGTTACTTATTAGTAAATAGTAACTATGTTATTTATGCCATGAAATTATTAAAAATTGCAATTATAGACAATAAAATTTTTAAAAATATTAAAATCTAGAAGTCCTGCCTAATACCATACATAAATCTGTCAGTTGGACGTTTTTTTATTTCATAATATTACAGGGGTGCTTTTGGTTATATAATTTGCTTTTTTACTTTTTAAGCCAACATCAGAAGGGTGCCCTTCACCCAGAATGTGTGCATTGTACCAATTAGGTATGAATTTATCCAACCCCTCTTCTATTCATTAAAACATTCATACTATTCTCTGATTATATAGGTTATTATTTTTTGTTATGTTAAAAAATGCTACATATGTTATCAGAAAGCAGAAGGATGAGTCTACTTAGGTTTAAGATGCTGTGACTTGTAAAATAAAGGTAAATTGTATTTAACTTTATTATTCTAGTAGTTATTTTTAATAATGATATAATTTTACTAATTTTTTTGTTGTTGTTGCTGAACTAGGTCATTTTTACACCCACATTTCCTCGTGTATTTATACAGCAAATCAGGTACATTGTATCCAGATGCTTCATTTAAAAAAGTAAGTTTTGGTTTCTGCCAAATTTTACAGTGTTATGTAGTTAAGATGTCACTGTTGGAGCATAAGTGAATGTCATATGGCCCACAGAATTATTGACCAAAGATATCACAAATCCAAATATCATGTGGCAATTACTATGAA
>CAUYQV010014127.1:0-14324 GCA_963574575.1 Galagoides demidoff
ATTGTTTTGGTTAGAACTTCCAGCACTATGTTGAATAGTGATGGTGACAGGGGACAACGTTGTCTGGTTCCAGTTCTGAGAGGAAAAGCTTTCAATTTTACTCCATTCAGTAAAATACTAGCTGTGAGTTTGTCATAGATAGCTTCAATCAGTTTAAGAAATGTGCCACGTACCCCTGTACTCTTCAGTGTTCTAATTAGAAAAGGATGCTGAATTTTATCGAAAGCTTTTTCTGCATCTATTGAGAGGATCATATGGTCTTTGTTTTTGCTTCTGTTAATATGGTAGCTAACGTTTATGGACTTGTGTTTGTTAAACCAGCCTTGAATCCCTGGGATGAAACCTACTTGATCATGATGTATGACTGTTTTGATGATCCTATTGGCTAGGATTTATTTGAGAATTTTTGCATCTATATTCATTAGTGAAATTGGCCTGAAATTCTTTTTGGTTGGGTCTTTTCCACATTAGGATATTTTTTTAGTTGCATTATCAGTCAAGGCAAAAGGTTGAAAAGAAACAATGTTTGGGCGGAACCTGTGGTTCAGTGGGTAGGGCGCTGGCCTCAGGTACAGATTGTGGCAGGGTTGAACCCAGCCCCAGCCACCTAAAACAGCAGTGGCAACTGCAACAAAAATAGTTGGGTGTTGTGGCAGGCACCTGTAGTCCCAGCTACTCAGGATACTGAGGCAAGAGAATTGCTTAAGCCCAAGAGCTGGAGGTTGCTATGAGCTGTGATGCCACAGCACTCTACCGAGTGCAACAAAATGAGACTCTGTCTCTTAAAAAAAAAAAGAAACTGAATGTCAAAGAGAACGCTGTTTAATTTATGGCACACATGTAATGGAATAAACATCTCACAGCCATTAGAAAGAACAAGAAGGGCTCAGCGCCTATAGCATAGTGGTTACAGCACTGGCCACATACACCGAGGCTGACAGGTTTGAACCTGGCTGTGGCCAGCTAAACAGCAATGACAACTGCAACAACAACAAAAAATAGCCGGGTATTGCAGTGGACACCTGTAGTCCCAGCTGCTTGGGAGGCTGAGGCAAGAGAATCACTGAAGCCCAAGAGTTTGAGGTTGCTGTGAGCTGTGACGCTACGGCACTCTACTGAGGGCAACATAATGAGACTATGTCTCAGAAAAAAAAAAACAAAACCAAGAAGCTCTAAAGTAGTGACCTTTGTAAAATTAAGTGAAAAGTACTGGGGGAAAGTTACATGTATATAGTATAAGTGTGCCTTTACATAGAGCAGACTCTCCCTGAAAGTACAGAGGGCCTACAGTGCCTGGCTGAGGAGGGCATTGACACCAGAGGTTGGGCCAGGCTGACTCCACCCTTCTGTGGTGTCTTAAAATGTGTACCTTGCAAATATATCACCTAATTGTAAAAAAATCATTTACTAAAAAAACCTGTATTCTAAATGTACCACTAAAAATAGGCACGTATTTAAAAGAGTATTGCCTAATCAAGTGATCCCTTACCCAGAATCGAACACTATTCATAAAAAGCATTTTTTTAGTGATCAAAAAAGTTAATAGTGCCTACTACACCAGCACTTCTGCCAGAATGGGAGTGTTTAAGAGATTAGCATGGCCCCTGTCCTGTGTTAGGGTGAAGCATTAAAAATAATAAAAATTGACTTCCAGTGATGATTGTGACCATGTAAGAGTGATTTTGAAAAATATAATTAAACAATACACATGTATAATGTTAAGTGGGAGTACAAAGCCTTCAGAATGTTTTTACTTATTCTATTTAGGTAAATTATAAATATACATTTAGAAGAAATGTAAAAAAAATTAAAAGTGTTTATTTCTGGAATGGTTACAGGTTTTTGTCTGAGAATTCCAAATGTGTGGCATACTAAGACCATATGGTACTTTACACACAGAAAACAAAAAAGTGACTTTTTGAATGGAAATGAAAAAAATCTCTGGTCTCAAAAGCCAAGGCCACCAGGAAACACTTGCTGAGTTTCTACCTGTCACGAGGTTTTTCTGAGTTGGGCTGCCTCTGTATTAAATCATGCCAAGTGTCCCATGCTAATAGCCCTGAAGCGCTAGGCCACTCAGGGGATGAGATGTTAGGGAAGATTTATACTGGAAGGGAACAAAGCAGTGTGTTACGTTTATCAGAGCATCAGGCCAACGTGGAGGGACCTTAATTCTACTCCTGACTTGCAGCTCAGTGATCTTCAGCAAATGCACTCATCTCTTCCTTCCTTCTGTCTGTGACTGTGACTTTATAAATTTTCCTTTTCTCTGTATCACAAAGTATACATGCTCATTATGAAAAATTTAGCTCAGCAAAAGTAATGAATTAATTATATTACCCTGAAATAGCCTTTGCTATTTTGATGTGAATTAATTTATTATTTAAGTTTTTTCCCCTAGGAATACATATTTGGGTACGTATTTTTATGATTTGGGGTTCATACTACATATGTTAGTTTTATATGCATATTGTTTTAATACCTATTTTTCTGTCACTACTACTACATAAGTAAAAGTATTTTAGAAATTTTGCACCATATGAATGTGTTGGCTTATTGGCAGATTAACGGACTACCATATTGTCATCAATTACTTTTGCATCCTTTGGTACATAGGATCAAGACTTCAAATCTCAAAGGAACTTTGTCATTAACATGACTTGCAGATTTTGCTGGCAGCTTCCTGAAACAGATTACGAGTGTTCCAACTCCACCAGCTGCATGACAGTGTCCTGCCCTCGGCAGCGTTACACTGCCAACTGCACAGTGCGGGACCACGTCCATTGCTTGGGTGAGTCAGAGTTCGAGGAAATTTGTGAGCAAAACATCTCTAGGTTTATTGAGGGACTTTAACCAGAAATTTGAGAGTTAAATTAAATTATTTAACCAGAAACATTTATCGGCAGCTTTTTACATATGCCAAGCCTTGTTAATAAAATCAATAAACTAAAAAGGAACATCCAGAAAATGTATAATTTTATTATCTTTTAAAATGTAATATTTGATCAAATATGCAAAGTATAAAACATAGCATACAGTAATTGAATTTCACCCAAATTAATAGCACGGCAGCTGTGCCGCTGCAGATGTCCGAGTGCTTTGCCCTTATCCTGTTGCTCTGCCTTCCCTTCAGAGGTCACCACACACCTTTTGTCATTTTACTTCCTTTAAACATTTTTCTGTAGTTCCATTATTCAATAGTGCATATTTTAATAACTGCATAAAATGATAGCACTGAGACTCTGGTCTTCTGGGACTTTCTTCTTTCCTCTCCCTGTGATGGCTGTAAGATTAATTCATACAACTTTGCTTGTTTATTTTTTTAAACCTCTGTATAATAATCTGTCGAGAGATTGTATCATAGTTTATCCATTCTCCAGTGAATTTGGATTATTTACTTTCTTTTGCTATTTTTTGCTATTGCAGCTGCTGTTAAGGTTTCTGTACATTCTTCTGGCTGCACATGGGCAGGAGTTTGTCTAGCATACGCTTCCAGCATGTGTTATTTTCCAGAATAGTCACGTTAATTTACATCTTCACCGGGGCATACGCGTATAGCTGTTCTTGATAATCCACATGTTCTCTGCTACTTGCTATCTTTGACTTTAACAGAACTTTAAAAAATGTAATTGGTTTAAGTTATGTCCTAGTTAGCCCTCTTTTCTTGTTGCTTTAAGAATTTGTTTTCTATCCCAGGTTTATAATGACAGTTTGCTACATTTTCTTTTAAAATTGTAAGTTTGACCTTTCTTACATTAGGTTTATAATCCTCCTGGACTTGGTCTTGGTCAATGGTATGAGAGAAATTCAACTTTACTTTTCTCACCACCTAGAGAGCCAATTTTCTCAACATTTCCTGCTGTGTGAGACCTCTATCCTGTGTGAAGTTTTATATGTGCATATATGTTTAAATGAATTTAGAAAATATTTAAAATCACCCATAATTTCACCAACTAGAGATAATAAGAGGCCTACAGTTCTGGTCCTTGGTTCTCTCTTCTTTTTCTGCTAGATGATTTATCTGTCTCAGCACCACACTGTCTTAGTTACT
Organism: Galagoides demidoff; assembly: GCA_963574575.1. NCBI lineage: Eukaryota > Metazoa > Chordata > Mammalia > Primates > Galagidae > Galagoides > Galagoides demidoff. The sequence goes on from CAUYQV010014127.1 coordinate 4,052, forward strand.
CTTAGCTTCACCAGGCATCTTCATAGCTGGTAGAGCATTTCGTGTTCTTGAAGTTGTAACCATAACCTAACTGATTTAAATATTAAATCCATGCATACAGGTGGTAAGGACTTTTCTTTCTACCATGTATGTCAGTCTGTAAAAAGAGTTGACTTTAGATTTTAAATTATGAAGCCATTTGTGACAAGTTGCTATATGGGAATATTCTTATGTCTTATACCCTATATTTCTAAAGCACGAAATGCTTTCTCTGGAGCATTTTCCTTTTTTTCCCTCTTAAGGTAACCGCACTTTCCCCAAAATGCTGTATTGCAATTGGACTGGAGGCTATAAGTGGTCCACTGCCCTGGCTCTAAGGTAAGCATTGTTACTAGTAAACTAAAAATGCCATTTGAATTTCTTTGGGATCAGTGGAATCTTCCAGACATTGTGCTCAACCAAGCTGAAACTTCACTCAGATCCTAGCCACGTTAGATGGCTCCTGGGAAATACCTGTGGAGAGTTGAGGCGCTCAAACCCGTGTCTTCATGGAATTTAATGGCAGACGTGAGCTTCTTTCCCAAAACGCCTGCACATTGGGTTTCCCATTCTGTATATGCCACAAATAAGTAAAATACTGTGGATTACATAAAATAGGTTTATGATGTATATTTTTAATTTTAAGTAACTTCTTATAAAAAGTAATATATGGTAAATATTGGAAACTGGGAAAACAACAAAGAAAAACATTAAAAAATCACCTGTAATCTACTCATCTAGGGATAATTATAGGCCCATAATTCTTACATTAAAATGTGCTTATATTTATTAAACTTTACAACAGTTCTTTAAGAAATTATACCAGATCTTCCTACCAAAGGGAAGGGCAGTAGGACCTGGTTAAATGATCAACTGATGAAAAGGTTATGCCAGCTACAGATGAAGTCTTAGAGTTAGTGCCTGAGGCCTGCAGCCCATCATAAGGCAGAATCTCTCTGTCTCATTGCTGTTGACATTTTGGGATCAAATAATTCTGTGTCTTGCAGCTGTTTTGTGCATAGCAGGATATTCAGCAGCACCCTTCACTCTGCCGCTTAACCAGTGGCAGCCCTTCCCACCCCTGCCTGGCTGGAAGCATAACTGGAAAGAAAATGAGGAGGTTATGATAGAAAATGAGATAGAACAAAAATGAGATTTGGTAACTGGCCACAGTCTTTGTGAGCAATGATTCAAATTAAAACTTAACAGCTAGCTTTTTTTCAAATAAACTTTTAAACTTGGAATAATTTTTGATTTACAGAGAAATTGTGGAGACAATAGAGAGTTCATACAGCCCTAATCCACTTCCCCCTACACTGTTAATCTTATGTTACCAGGCCACAGTTAATACCTAACTTTAAAAAATTTAAGAATAGTTTTCTTCTCAGAGCTCAGCATAGTTTCTTTCAGAATACTAACTGTAAATGAGATAATGCACAGAGTTTTCTTCAAAGTAGTCTGCAGTGGGAATATGGTTCAAGGCAATGGCTGAAACACAGGGTCAGCCATGTGTTGATGGTTATCAGAGGTGAGTCATGCATACTGCTCTCTTTTATGTATGTTTTGAAATTTTCCATAATAAATTGTATTGATTGCTCTGGGCGGCACCTGTAGTTCAGCAGTTAGGGTGCTGGCCACATACACCTAGGCTGGTGGGTTTGAACACGGCCTGGGCCAGCTAAAACAATAGTGACAACTGCAACAGAAAAATAGCCGGGTGTTGTGGCAGGTGCCTGTAGTCTCAACCACTTGGGAGGCAAGGGCAAGAGAATTGCTTCAGCCCAAGAGTTTGAGGTTGCTTTGATGCCATGGCACTCTACCCAGGGCAACACCTTGAAACTCTGTCTAAAACAAACAAACAAAAAAACAGTATAGCTCCAATATTGCTAGATCTTAGAATTTAAAAGAATCTTAAAAGCCATTCATTCCTAATGCTTAAGTTTTTAGAAATGAATGAAAAACATAGACTGAGAACATAGACATGTGAATCCAGGTCATCCAGATGGTATTTCAGCCTGAAGGCTCCGACTCCCTGCTTCTCCGTAGCACACTTTCAGTGAGACAGGGTTCCTGCTTTGCTTTATTTGACAAGCAGTGAGATCTATTACTTTTTTAAAAAAGAGAATACATTATATTTTAGTACAGCTAAAAAAATGCTAACTTTTAACACTTAAACAGTCTTGTCCATGATTAGTTAGTCTTACAAATTTGTGAATTAGTCACTGTGTTCCAGGTAAGAGTTATATAAATCACAGCTGGCTGCAGTTGGCGTGGGGACAGTCTGACAGGATCCAGTCTCACTTGCTTTTGCAGCATCACCCTCGGTGGATTTGGGGCAGACCGTTTCTACCTGGGCCAGTGGCGGGAAGGTCTCGGCAAGCTCTTCAGTTTTGGTGGCCTGGGAATATGGACTCTGATAGACGTCTTACTGATTGGAGTGGGCTATGTGGGCCCAGCAGATGGCTCTTTGTACATTTAGCTGTGGTATGTGCTTCAGAGAGGAGCAGTGCCTCGTCCTTTACCTGCAGGCATTGGTGTAGAGTGAGTGATGTTTGTTTTTAATGTACAGCATCTGTACTTTGCTTGCCTTGATGAAGGTAAAATAAAGATTTGAAACACTGCACTATGCTAATCTGGAATTTGTTTTATTTGCCTGATATATTTTTTTTCTGTGAAAAAATTTACTTAAACCAGGAGAACAAATTCTGTAGCAGTTGAGAATCTTATTTCATTCCTATGACTTTAGCTTTGTATTGCTTATATCAAACTTTATCATTTGTCTCTTCAGCCTGAATGTAATCTGCCTTGAAAAGCCATTTATGTATGATTGCAGGAAGTGGGAACTGTTTTATATTTGGCTAATGAAAGTTACCTACCTGAACATCAGTCATTTGTATGTTTTGCAATGTAACCTGTGTGTAGTCTGGTCTGTATTTGTGACTTAGTAGTATTAAAGGTTGCAAGAATACTAAAAAATTAATAAAATTACGGGTTACTTCAATAAATGTCTCTATATGTTTATCTATATTAAAATGTAATTTTAAATAATAACTTACCTTTATTGCTAAGTAACGTGGCCTTTTTTAGGACATTACTCCATTCTAGCAGACAATTGGCTGGTTTGTGGTACAGTGGAAGTATATAAATTCTTTTTGACTCTTTATAGATCTGTTATAGACTCTTCATTGGAAAGAACAATCCAAAAAGAATTTACTCCAGGTTGCTTTTGAAACATTTAAAATTTCTTAGTATTTCTGACTGCCTTTTTAAACACCTGCGCATGTGACCGGCAGAAGACTTAACCAGCGTTATCAGATTTCAAAGGTATAAAATACCTTTGAGGAAATAATCTCCATAAATCTCATGGGATAAACTGTATTTTCCTCATTAGTATTACTTATAGCTTACCTGAAAGGTGAATTAAATCGCTTTGGTGATAACTTGCCAGGTAACAATGGGCTGCTTTTGAAGAACAGAATCTCTTGTGATCCCGGTATTTGAGTATAGTCAAATAACAGTTCCCGCTCTGGTCACTAGAGGGGGCATCCCTGCCACATTTGCTTTCCCATTCTGTTTCCAGAAAAGGCCAGTCTTCAGTTTTTTTCTTAGGGGTGCGTCACGGAGCATGGGCAGCTCTCAGTTCATGTGGACCTTTCTTTTTAGTATCCACAAGAGTTGTTTGTGTAGGTATTTCCTTAGGAGAGGACCTGTTCATGCAAGAAGCAGCCCTGTACTAACTATGATAAAAAATTATCTACATCTGCTTATTTAGCTCTGGGTACAGAGAAACTTTTGACAGTTTTGGAGTGACCATACAAAGTGGAGCCTGGGGGTCAGTGGGAAGTTACTGGGAAGTACACACTGCTCACGGAGGAAATGTGCTTTCCTTGGTAAGTGGCCGCCTTTATGGCTTTGGGGCCTGAGTTAAATAATGAAGCTGCAGTCCTTGGAAGGGGAGCGCTCAAAGAATCTGTGAAAGGAGACTTCAAGAACTTGTTCCCAAATCCTGAAGGTCTGACAAGGGGAAGCCTTTGGAACCTGAAGGATGTCAGCCTCTCGTGGTGCTTTATACCAAGAAATCATAGAGCTGATGGCCTGAGACAGAACCAGCAGGAAATGTGAAGAGATTTTCTCATACAGTTTAGACAAATTTATGAATGATACACTTATACATAGCCCTTAATAGAAAATGTAGAGGGTGGTTCCTGTGGCTCCGTGAGTAGGGCGCCATACCCATATACTGAAGGTGGTGGGTTCAAACCTGACCCTGGCCAAACTGCAACAAAAAATAGCCTGGCGTGGGCAGGCGCCTGTAGTCTCCGCTACTCCAGACTCTGAGGCAAGAAAATCACCTAAGCCCAAGACCTGGAGGTTGCCATGAGCTGTGATGTAACGGCACCCTACGGAGGGTGACAAAGTGAGACTCTGTCTCTGTAAAAAAAAAAAAAAAAAAAAAAGAAGAAATGTAGAGTAAAACTACACTTTCAAAGGGCACCGGGGGGCTATGCATGTGAGAGATCTTGTGAATCCCAAGGGCCTCGATGGAAGGAAAACACCATGTTGAGTCTGACTTTGAGGTCCTTTTCCTTTTTGTCTCAGTCCATTTGGGGTGTTGTAACAAAATACTACAATCTGGGGGCCTTAGAAACAAAGTTATTTCTCAGTTCTGGAGGCTGGGAAGTCCAAGATCAAGGTGCTGATAGATTGAATATCTAGTGAGGGCCCGGGTTTTGCTGTGTTCTCACGTGGTGGAAACAGAAGTTCATGAGGGCTGTACCCTCCTGACCTAATCACTTTCCATAAGCCCCCAACACTTAACACCATCACTGTAAGGGTGTGCATTTTAACATACAAATGGGGGGGTGAAAATAGTCCCCAGCATGTGTGCTGGGAGTTCTGCCTACAGGGTATTGGGAACCCTATGAGTCAACTGTGCTCTGTTGATGGTTCTCTAGATACTCAGAACTTACCACTGCAGGATGCCATCTGTCATGAATTCATCTTTTTTTAATTTATTTTTTCTTTTCTTTTCTTAAGACAGACTCACTATGTCTTGGTAGAGTTCTGTGGTGTCACAGCTCACAGCAACCTCTAACTCTTGGGCTTAAGTGATTCTCTTGCCTCAGCCTCCCAAGTAGCTGGGACTACAGGTGCCTACCACAATGCCTGGTTATTCTGTTGAACTTGCCATTGTTGCTTAGCTGGGCCAGGCTGGGTTCGAACCCACCAGCCTCAGTTTATGTGGCTGGCACTGTAACCACTGTGCTAGAGGCACTGAGGCTGTCATGAATTGATCTTAAGAGTCTGCCTTGCTTTGTCAGTTCTTCACCATTTGCCTCATCAATTCTTCATGGGAAGGGGTTGTGTTATTTCTTTCTTTCACTCCCTTTGTCCCTTGCACAATGCCTTGCACACAGAGGCTCTTGTGTATTTGCAGAGTTGATGCCATAGGTGTCTGGGAAATGTTGAGGGGATTGTGTAGAGTTCTAGGCACTGGCAGTTGAGGTGCCTGCCAGGAGATAATACACAGAAATGGACTTTGAGTAAATATTTGTCTATAGCACCGTGTTATTCTGATTGAGGAACAACTCTGGTTTATAATGCTTATAAAAAGATTTTTTAAAAGATCTTAAGCATCAAGATTTAAAAACATAAAATTATCTCCTCTACAGCACACAACTTTGTTCCCCAGTGTGTGTGTATTTTTTTTTTTTTTTGTACTACTTGGTACCTCGTCAGCTAAGGAATTTGAAAATGATTTTCATTCATTGTGTAAGCAGTGAGTAGAAAAATGAGCTGTATCTGATGTAACTTTTCAACTACAACATCAAGAAAGCTTAAAAACAAAGGCAGATTCCTTCTCTCCTGCTCTTACTCTTCTCTGTCCATATCATAACTGATAAAAGTGCCTTTTTTTTCTTTGTAAAGAGATGGGGTCTTTCTCTTGCCTAGGCTGGACTGCAGTGGTATGATCACAACTCACTGCAACCTTGAACTCTTGGGCTCAAACAATCCCTCTCAGCTTCCTGAGTAGCTGGCAATATAGCTTTATGCCTAATTTTTTTTTTTTAATTTTTGGTAGATACATGGTCTGTCTATGTTACTCAGGCTGATCTCAATCTCCTGAGCTCAAGCTGTCCTGCCTTAGCCTTCCAAAGTTCTGGGGTTATAGGTGTAAGCCACCATGCCCAGCCAAGAACGCACTTTGGAGTATGAAATGTCACAGGAGTGTCAGAGGGCATAGGTGTTTATTATTTTTTAATTTTATTGTGTATACTTAAAAATATACAGTGATGTTTTGGTATACATAATATGAATACTTCATCAAGCAAATTGACATACGCATCATCTCACCTATACCCTTTGTGTGGTAAGAACACTTAAAATCTACTCTCAGATGAACCTAGCCACCTAGCGCCATTTGATCTTTGATAAACCAAACAAAAGCATACACTTGGGAAAAGAATATTTAATAAATGGTGCTGGGAGAAGAGGTTAGCCACATGTAGAAGACTGAAACTGGACCCACATTTCTCACCACTGACAAAAATTGATTCTGGATAAAAGATTTAAGACACAAAACAATAAAAACTCTAGAAGAGAGTGTGGGGAAAACACTTGAAAATATTGCTCTGGGAAAAGCAATGAGGATGGCCCACCCCCAGGAATTGCAGCAACACCAAAATAAATAAATGGCTTTCAATCAAGCTAAAAACCTTCTGCACAGCTAAGTGTACCACAACCAAGGCAAACAGACAGCAGTAAACCTCTCTTCTCACTGAGAACAAGCACATACTTGGATGGCCATTGGCACACTGGCTTAAATTTTTTTGGCAAACATTTGTGTCAATGTATAGGCGGAAGGCCTATATACTTGTGCTATTTTGCCTCTGAGAGTGAGCAGGAATAAAAGTTATGTTTTTCTACAATCTAGGAGACTCAGGTAGAACTCCCACTTTCTGGCCTTTCGGAGGAGTTGACATTCCACTGTGCTGAGTAGAGCCAGGGAGGCTGGGGACATAGGGCATCATCTGCATACTTTTGGAACCTCCAGATTGTGGATTGACAAAATCAAATTACTGCCTCCTGATGGCTTAAGGCTTCAAAGAGTTATCAAACAAAGAGTAACAAACAATCAGTTCTGTTTACTCTTTGTTTACAAAGAGTAAACAAACAATCAGTTCTGTCCCCCCTCCACCCTGTGGCCTTTTCCCTATCAAGAATTTGGGGCAGCGCCTGTGGCTCAAAGGAGTAGGGCGCCAGCCCCCATATGCCAGAGGTGGCGGGTTCAAACCCAGCCCCTTCCAAAAAAAAATAAATAAATAAAAGAATGGGCCAGAGAGCTGATTGTGTTTCTTTGATTACTATTTTGAGCATAATGAATAACTTAGAAGAATGTGTATTACCTGTTTAGCAGACATGTGTATCACTTAATCAGTAGTCTGAAAGGAACCTAGTAAAAGTTATTTGCTTTTTTACAATATGTCACTGAGGTAATGGAATGATTATTGATTAACAGTGTGTACGTGCAGGACTGGCTATTGAAACTAGTGGAGAAATAAAGAATTTTGCTGCTCACCATGGTAGTCTGCTTTGTCCTATACTATTCCAATAGCAAGCCTATACTCTGCGACACCGGTCATCCGTGACACTTGACAACAACACAAAGTGCCCTTGTCAGCAGAGCAAAGGGAGAGTTATACATGTGATGAAGACATGGATTGGACAAAATACATGGCACTTTGGAAACAGACTGAAGTGTATATAAAACGTAGAGGCATATGAAACTTGTCAATGTTTCCTTGCCAGAGAGTTCAGAGAGTGTTACTGGTGTCATCAATACATGTATAGATCACAATGAAAGCTTTTGTGGACATTTGAAAACTTCATTCATGGTAGCTCTAAGAAGCCTTACTGAAGAGAAGAAACTGCTTTTCACTCCAAGTGGGATACTGCTGGAGCAGTGGGAAACTTCTCCTCTCACTCAGAACTAGACATAATTGGAGGGCCTTTGAGACATTGGGTTACATTTCCATAACGAACATTTGTGTCAATGATCCCTTATCGGGAGTCCAAAGAGAATTACATGTGTCATCACTACATATATTGGCTGGAATAGATGGCACTTTGGAAAGAGACTGAAGTGTCTTTAAGGTGTAAATTGCAGAGGAAACTTCAGGGAAGAAAGCCTTTTTGGCTTTCCAAAAACGTTTGGAGGTTTCAAAACTTTGTTAGTGACTAGATTTCAGAAGCCTAACTGAAGAGAAGAAGAAACTGCATTTCACTGAGCCAAATACTGGTGGTATAATGCTGCAGCTGAGGTGAGTCCCTCTTCTCACGGAGAAGAAGAACGCAGTTGGATGGCTGTTGGCACATCCACTTACATTTGTTCGGTGAACATTTTTGTCAATGTTCCCTTGCTGGGAGTGTTCAGAGAGAGAATAATGTATGTGATCAATACATGTATTGGATGGCACTTTGGAAACAGACTGAAGTGTGTATAAAAGTAAAGTGCACATGAAACTCCTGGGAAGAAAGCTTTTGTGGAGGTTTAAAAACTACATTCACAGGTAGCTCTAAGAAGCATTACTGAAGAGAAGAATTGTTGTTTGCTCCAAGAGGGATACTGCTGGTTTTAAGCAGAGTTGTAATCTTGAGCAGCTGAGAGAGGAAGTTGGATCCCACTTATGATGCAATAATCAATAGAAATTTATTGTAAATTTGATACACCTGAACAGGGGACTGTTGCCTCTGAAAAGCAAGCAGCCCTGAATGGTAAATTCAAAGTTTATATACCATTATTTCTGCTGAAGCAAGCAGGCAAACTAACATAAAAGCCAAAATATTGCAATTAGTCAATTCAGCACAGCTCAGGGGTCACAAGGTAAGGGGTACATGCTCATAAGGGGTTACACAACTCAGGGTGGGGGTGCATGCTGACTTAGCATATTCATATAAGTAAATCACATTGGGGGTTATGAAGTTCAAAACGGGTACATATTACTCATGGGTCATAATGTACATTAGCTCATGGATCACTAGATGGGGGTCACATGGTTCAACATAATTTGAGAAAGTTTCCAAAGAACTTGGAACTTTCCACCAAGGGCTTTTTCTGGCACCAACCCCCTCCCTTCCTCTCTTCCTTATCTTTAAGCTTCTCCACCCGTGAGGGGGCTTGGACTATAGGGCTCAAGAGAACTTTCTTTTCCTAAGTATGGGGCAGGGGGCTCATTTACCACAGGGGCCTCAGACACCACAGCAGGAGCAGTGGTAAACTTCTCTTTTCACTGAGAACATGCACTTACTTGAAGGGACTTTAAGACATTGGCTTACATTTGTTTGGTGAACATTTGCGTCAATGTTTCCTTGCTGGGAGAGTTCAGAGAGTGTTATTGGTGTCATCAATACATGTATAGATCACAATGGAAGCTGCCCACATGCCCAGCACTAACCCACCTCATCTACTCCCTACCTGGGCAGAAAGGCAACTAAACCAGGATACTTGGGGCCTGGAGCTACCAGGGAAACAGATGAGCATGGGCGTGGCTTCAATGCTCCCCGCCCATTGGTCCATGAGGAAGATGACCGCAAAAGGGGGTGAGGGCCGGGTATCCGGGCAGTGGAGTCCCAGTGGAAGAGACCACAGGCGCCAGCACTGGCCCCGCCCACTCCAGGAAGAGTAGGGCCCAGCTGGACCCTACATGGCCTCCTTCAAAGAATTCTATGACCTGCTGCACCTGAGACAGGCCATTCTCCGGGCTTCACCCGGAACCCAGCGGCGCCTCTGAAGCCCCACCCACTCCCCGGTGGGGGTCTGTGATCTAGAGTCTGGGGACAGGGCTGAGCACACAGACTTCCTCATCCCCGAAATCAGCTCCCAGGACGCCCCTCTGTCCCCCCCCCCCAACTAGTCCTTAGAAGCCCCCTCTCTTGAGAAACTTCTGATCCTGGAAGTTTCTCTGTCCCCCTCGCAGCCGGATCCAGCCCCGGGCCCTCCGACTACTTCCCCAGCTGTTCCTTCCTCTGAGCTGTTCCTCAGAGGTCAGTCTCCTCTCCTCTGAAAGCAAGCTCTGGGTCCGGAGCTTACCTTGGCCAGGGTCCTTCCAAACCCCTGTATACCTGGACCTGTGCCCTACCCCCAGCAAGTCAATCACTGGGGCCCCCAGCCCTCCTCTCCATCCCAACCGCAGGCCTGCCCTGCTCACAACCTCCAGGCCATTTCTCAACCCCTGCCCTTCCTTTCCTCTTGCTC
>CAUYQV010014131.1:0-10684 GCA_963574575.1 Galagoides demidoff
TCCCCCTAGGTAGAGTGCCATGGCATCACAGCTCATAGCAACCTCCAACTCCTAGGCTCAAGCGAGTCTCCTGTCTCAGCCTCCCAAGTAGCTGGGACCACAGGTGCCCACCACAACGCCCGGGCATTTTTTGGTTGCAGCCATCATTGTTGTTTGGCGGGACTGGGCTGGTGATTCGATCCCGCCACCTTAGGTGTACGTGACTGGGTCCTTAGCCGATTGAGACACAGGCGCCTAGACGAGCAGGATGTTTTTGTGGTTTCCTTTATCCTGTCTAGCAGGAGACTCATGTAAGGCTATTTCATCATCTGGCCACAACGGGTCATGTAGAGGCTGTTTTGTTCTACCACAGGGCTGGAAGTTACAGCTCTCATGGAGGGTGAAGGAGGGGAAAGAAGGGAGTAACTGAGTGGGCAGGGCGTGTGGTTGTAGAACCGTCTCTGGTCAAGCCAATTCACTGGGGTATAAATGCATACTGTAACTAATGTTGACATAACAATAAAGTATTGATTTTAAGGACATTGCAGATATCTAAATGCCGGTAAAAGGAAAAAGGCCTTTTGGCAATAATGTTAGATAAGACAAGTAAACTATGAACATATGGGTGAATATTTTAAGACCTTATGAGTCTGAAAATAGAGAAAAGGGGTCTGAGTGGTGAAATGCTTCTGCTGCCCAAGGCCTGCTGGCTTCCTGGTGTGTGAGAGCCCATCCCCCAGCACGTTCTTCCTCCAGATGTACCCCGTGTCATCTGCCTCCATGTCGTTGGGAGTATTGTCATAGTCACTCTCAGGTGTGCTATTCTGCTTCTCCAACCTGGATGCCTACAGGAGAGAAATGGGGACCCCTGTGAGTTTAGAACATGAGACACTTCTTTGGAGTCTTCAAGCTACTGGCCTTCAAGCCCCAGATCACATCTGGAACTGGAGTCAATTCTTTAGAGAAATTTTAATAAAGGAGTAGCAGTGGCTTTGTTTTTTCTTTGCACTGTTTCCTTCTTAGCTCAATGGTTACTCCATAACAGATGCTTGGTACAAACTAACAGACATGAGAGGCAACACACTCTTGTTTCATTCTCAAAGGAATATGGGGATTATAATACGATGAGTTCCAGTTCAAAACAAATATGCCAGCACTTATGTGACCATAGATCTTCAGTTGGAAGGCACCTGCAGATTATCTGCTTTAATACCAGATGAGAAAACCAAGGGCCAAGAAAGCTGAGTGACCCCTAAAGGACACAAAGTCCATGAAAAAATAGGACCAAGCAGCCAGGTTTTGGGCCTCCTGAAACATTCTATGCCTTGATTGTGATAATTGTCACTCCTCAAAATATAGCTCTCCAGGAACCTTCCCAGAGATAGCTTTTATGAGCCCTGGGAGAAAACTACCATTACTAACTTGTAACCACATGTTATTTATGAACCTAAGTGGATTACCCCACCATGACACTTGGTTTCAAATCACTTTTATGTTTCCAAAAATACTCCTTAAAATGTAAAGATTCAAGGCAACTGTGGATATTCAAGAATGGGATATAGATTCAAAAGAGGAATCCTAAAAATGTTTTTGAGCAAATGGCAGCACTGCTAAATACAGAGCGTTCCAGGGTGACAAAAGTTGAAGGGGGCTATATTCCTTTGAAGGAGACTGTGTTCTGGAGTGTTTAGTAAAAATGATTCTCCATCAGTATTTACTTTATCCACAATGTCTGAGCATTTCTTTGTCTAGAATAGGAATCCGTAGACGCTGACTCAAACGGATTACTTTGCAAAATATAAACCATTCTTAGCTCTATACCTTGAATTTAATCCAAGTTATCAAAACGTATGACTAAGGAATTTTATGATGTTGCAGTAAAGTGTGGCTAAGGATACAGATGTAAACTAAGAGGTTTGTTTAAACATATGGAGATCCTGTAGTTTCACTGCAAAGAATGGTTACTTTTGAGAAAGTTAGTTTAAAGAATGTCTATATAAGTCTAATTATTTGTTCATTACTGATAATACCTGTTGGCCCTCCAATGGCCCTCTAGGTACAGGCAAGGAAGCTGCCGTAAGACAGAGCCTCCTTGTTCCACCATATTTCTTTCTTTTTTTTTTTTAAGTTTTTGGCTAGAGCTGGGTGTGAACCTGCCACCTCCCAGCATGTGGGGCCAGCACTCTACTCCTTTGAGCCACAGGTGCCACCCTGTTCCACCATATTTCATTTCCTACCCCCAACTCCCACCCCCCTTACTTTTCCTTTCCCTGCCTCTAATGAGGCAGACACCCTTAAACTGTCTGATGAGGTCTTTCACTTTCCCCCAAATGCTCTATTTAGTACCTAGCTGTCCTAAAAGATGACAGTTGCTTTGGGCTCCTATTTAACATGAACTAGTCATACTTTACCTATTCAAACTCATCTGGCGCAAGACTAAGTATTGGCTTGGAGCCATAATTAAAGTTAAATTCTGTAAAATTACACCGTTTAAGATCCCTTTGTTTATATCTTCTACTAGTAAGTAGTTCTGCTCCACTCGCTGCCCTGTTTTGACCTGGCTTTATGAGCAAATAGGTGGGTCACTGGCTACTAGACATCTAAATGGAAGACCAAAGGCATGCACCGTACCCAGTGCAGGAACAGAAACCAGGGACACCCAGAGATCATCTTGGAAAAACAAAAAAAGGACCCAAAACCCTTCTTACCTTTCCCAGGGAAATGTCTGACTAACCTTCATATTTACTTTCCTTTAGTTTTTTTATATATGCCCCCACACAGCTATGTATGTGTGTGTGTGTGTATACATACATGAATGTGTAAAACTTCCACTTAAGTATTTAAGTGCAATATACTGGAAAATTCATCCACAGCTGCTCCAGTGGAAAAAATTTAGGAAAACAGAATTAACCACTCTCCTCAATTCAATATTTTTACAATGTATCTTTTTGAATTTGATAATTACAAATCAAATGTGTTACAATGATCAAATGCACAAAGTTTCATTTAAACATTTTAGAAGAGCAATGACTCATACACCTAGTAAAGCACTCAGAAAATGTTTCTCAGGTACAGAAAACAACATACAGAAGCAACCACTTAGGAAATCAGTTACTTACACTTTTAAGTCCTTCATCGTTGTCAACAAAAGCATATGTATAGAGTCTTAATACTGCCAGTATTTAATTATATGAAAATTATTTTAAACATGCAGAGCTCAGAGCTATTGGTTAGAAGTGCTCCTCTCTCAAAGCTATTAATAGAAAAGTTACCTGATAGCTGGTGCTGGTTTAGTTTTTTAAAATAGATTTGTAGTTTTTTCTGAACATAGACATGTCATAAAACGCTATACCCATGACAAAGCTGTCAGGAGCAATCAGGATTTCAATTTAAATAACTTAGCTATTAAATTGGTACCAAATTTTGTCCTCAAAAAGCAGTCTTGGCAATGATTTCTAAAGCTACCAAAAAATTTGTTTCTAAAAAGCAAATTTTGTAATAGATAAAAGTTTGAGTCTAACAAAAATTAAAATGAGGTATTCATTACTGTTTCCTTTAGTTTAACTAGAATATTGGTTTTTTTTTTTTGTTTTTTTTTTTGAGACAGAGCCTCAAGCTGTCCTCCTGGGTAGAGTGCCGAGACATCACAGCTCACAGCAACCTCCAACTCCTGGGCTCAAGCGAGTCTCCTTCCTCAGCCTCCCAAGTAGGTGGGACCACAGGCACCTGCCACAACGCCTGGGTATTTTTTGGTTGAAGCCATCATTGTTGTTTGGTGGGCCTGGGCTGGATTCGAACCCGCCACCTTGGGTGTACATGGCTGGTGCCTTAGCCACTTGAGCCACAGGCGCCGAGCCTAGAATATTGTAATAAAAACATTACAGTTCAATTTTAGAACTGCTTATCAAGAATTATTATTATTATTTATTTTTGAGACAGAGTCTCACTATGTTGCCCTTAGTAGAGTGCCGTAGCATCATAGCTCACAGCCACCTCAAATTCCTGGGCTTAAGTGATTCTCTTGCGTCAGGCTCCCAAATAGCTGGGACTACAGGTGCTTGCCACAACACCTGGCTATTATTTTTTTGTTGTTATAGTTGTTATTGTTGTTGAGCAGGCACAGGCCGGGTTTGAACCCACCAGCCCTGGTGTATGCAGTTGGCACCCCAACCACTGAGCTACAGGTGCTGAGCCAAGAATTCTTTTAAATAGATTATTTTAAAAGTTTACTGAAGAATCTCCAAAAGGCCAGGCATAATGGTACACACCTATAGTCCCAGCTACTTGAGGTTAAGGTAGATGGATTGCTTAAGGCCAGGAGTTCAAAGCTGCAGTGAGTTATGATTGTACCTATGACCAGCCACTGCTATAGTGAGAATCTAAGACCCCTGTCTCTTTAAAAAAAAAAAAATCCTAAAAGGACCTTGGTGAGCCATAGGACTCTAGCAGTGGGGAAGAAGGATTATTCATCATTCCTAGACTTCTAGGTGTAGATGGGATGGGCAAAGGCACAGTGCAAATTCTACCTCATCTGTAAAGGTGATCTCTTACCCACAGATACTTTCCTTATACTATGCTTCCATTAAAAAAAAAAAAAAATTAACTGAGCCAGCCTCAGAATGCCCGTCTTTCTGTGGCTTTCTCTTGTTGCAAGCATGTACTCTTCATGCATGAAAGTACTTTTGTTATTGAAGATGCCTTTGGGACTGTACTGCCTAAGTCCTTAGGACCTTTTCACTGACTGGGTGAAAGGCTGGGTATGGAGGAAGTATTTAATAAATACTTCCTATCTGGCTACTCTGAAAGGAATTTACCTGTGTTCATGCACTGCTATTGAGAATGTAAATTACACACCAGTAGACTGGGTCTGACCAACTGATACAAGTGAATGGCTTTCTGTTAATAGCTGCCTTGCATGCCTCCAATGCCACTAGGTATTATTAACAATTCTGATTCAGGATGCAGGGACTGTAAAACCTTGGTTTGTCAAGCATGGTGCTGATATAAAATGTGTCACAGGTTTAAATAAAGGTGGGGCATGGTGGCTCACACCTATAATCTTAGCTATTTGGGAGGCTGAAGCAGGAGGATTAGGTGAGGTCAGGTGCCTGGGCGACACAATGAGATCCCATCTCTCAAAAAATTTTTCTAAAAACTAGCCAGGCATAGTGGTGGCAGCCTGTAGTAGCTACTCAGGAGGCTGATGTAGGTAGGAGATCACTTAAGTCAGGAATTTGAGGTTATAGTGAGCTACAACTGTGCCATTATAATCTAGCCTGGGCAGCAGAGACCCTGTCTCAAAAAACAAACAAACAAAGAAAAAAAGAAAACTAAACTAAACAAAAAAGGCATGAGATTTTAGGGCTTCAGCTAGTTGAAATTTAGAAACATTTTTTATGGTAACTGTAGCTTTGAACTAAATTTAACACATTTACCCTGTCAGAATATTTAACCAGCAGCCAGCTTATTTTCTAATAGTTTAAAAAGACAGTACACTCAGAATAAATGCTTATAGGGGTGATTTGCAAACTTTGTTAAATATGATGTGAAAATGAGCAATGTGGGGTTAGACAAAAGAGAGGCCGCCTCTTTACAGGTGTGCGTGCACCCCACACAGTGCTGTGAGAAACCAGGAGAGTAGTGCTTCCTCATGCAGAATGGAAGGAGGTTGGTTAGCAAGGGACAGGAGGGCCCAAGCACAAAGCCCCCGCAGCACTGCCCCTCCTCCAGAGAGCAGACCATTCAGAGTGTACTTAACCCTTCGGGTGCTTTCATCCCTCGACCAGGAAAGTGTGGAGGGGAAGGAAGGCAGAGATGAAGAGGAGGTCACAAGCGCACTCCTCCCGATCTGGAAGGGGAAAGAGAAACATACTCGGGGAAAATACAAAACAAACCAAAACCCCTATCATTACTATATGTGATGTGAGTGTTGAAATCTCAGGGACAGCTAGGGATAGGCCCCCAGAAATGTTTAAATCCTTAGTGAAACATCTATCAGAAATACACTCTGAATTTAAAAGGCCTACTTTTTTTCCATAAGGGAAAAGATAACACCTAGCATAATTTGCCAAATTGACCAATAGTTTTCGAAATGGGCAGCCTAATGTGAACATTTTTTTTTTAAATTAGGATTGACAATTATGAAATGAGAAACTATACAAATGATACTTATATTCTAAATTTTTCTAAAATAAAAAAGTACACTGTATAAAAACAAAGCTTTCTTGTTCTAGATTGTTTTCAGCTATATAAAAAGAAGATTCTTAATTTAACTCAATGGCTATCTCATTACAACAAACATATCAAGTCAATTGCCTTAGAATGTTAAACCCCAACAATTTAAAAAACAAGTTGAGACAATGGACTCCCAATTAAATAAAACTGTGATTTTACTATATTAAACTTTGACAAAATTAAAGTAGGATTTAATATATTAGATCATATCCTTTACTTTGCATTTACCTTGACAAAAATTTTTTGAAACCCCCATAAAATTTAACTAAATAACTATACATTTCAACAGATAACTAATATTCTCTGAAAAAATATCCCATAAAGTTTAAAATAGCTAACATTTTGTCAAAACATGATTTTTATCATACATTAATCCAGAAAACATAATTATTTGAGAATATCACAACACAATATTTATCCCATTGCAGAATAACAGTTAGACCCCTGCTGTAGAATATAATCTTTGGAATTCATCGTTTGTCAGACTGATGTAGAACGTGACATTTCCTTTTTATGAAATGACAAGACATGCTTCCTCCACGAAGGGAAAGAGGAGGATGCAGAAGCTGCCCCAGCAGACACACTGAGCGCACGTGGACAGGCTGCAGAGGCCTGGAGCCTTTCAGACCTGCCTGGTTGCTAACTCAAGGAGCAAGGCCACCTGCGCAAGTAGGACCAGCTGAAAGTCACCTTGGATTCTAAGGGCTCCAGTTCATAAAGGGGCACATCCATGTCCACCTTGAAGAAGATGACACTTCCTTCTACTAGTGACCTTGACAATTTGTTATTGTTTTTAGGAGTGCGGGAGGACGGAAGAAAGCTTTCCCAGAAAAACTGCCAATACTGGCTGGTTGGGAAATACATAATGGCTGGGGGGGGAGGGGGAGAAAAAGGGGAGTGGGAATCAACAAGAGCCAGAATCTCCAATTTGGCTAAAAAAACTTTTCAGTGGATGGCCCTGCGTGCTTGTGGGAATATCGCAAGCATCTGTGGACATGTTAATACAGCAAACATGATGGCAACTCTCTTAGCCCAATTTGACAAGGCAGAGGTGTGGGGATCTGCAGGTTCAGAGGATGGGACAGAGGAGTCAGGCTGCACAGAGAATTGAACAGCGACAGCGCCAGAGGTGTGTTACTTACGTGTGCGGGGAAGGGCTGGAGCCTTGTCCTGCTCTCTTCGGGGCGGCTGGCTTCTCCCATTGGGAGATATGCTTTCTGACCTGATCCCGTCTCGTACATGGACATGGGCCTACTGCCTCGGGCAGACGGACGTCGCTTTAAGGAAGAGTGGTTGGAAGTGTCTGTGTACTCAGAACCAGTTTGCACCTGATATATATTGGTTGTGGCCTGTTTCCTGAGGTTCGAATTTTCACTCTGGAGTGTTTGAAGCTGAAAGAAATGTTTGGCAGTGGGACTGTGTTTCCTTATAGCAAGCAGAAAAAGCAAACACCAAGTAAATGAATACAACTACCAGATTTAAACATAAGGACAATAACAGCTAGCTAGGTCGAAAGTGAAAAGCAACTACAAACAAGAACTCTTCCTTCTGGAATGAATGAATCACAATCAACTCACCTCATCATACACACAAATAGTTTAATTTCTGAATGTGGGAAGTTCTAGTTTAGACTTTTAAAAAACAAAATGTCTAATCACTTAAAAAATTTGTCATGGTGGGGCTGGGAAACGTTTGGAGGCAAGCTGTACTCTGAATTAGTCTAAGGCTCAAGCAAGCGCTTGAGATCATTAAAACACCACTTAGGTAACCTGCTTTTCAAATGAGCCCTGAGCAATTTGCAAATGCCAAAAATGACAGCAGACACCATGGAAGCAGCACAAAGATGACTAGAGTTACTTTGCAAAGCAAGAAAGACAGTGAAGTTTAGCTTATGGAAAACCAGGTCAGCTATCGCTTTCCAAACAGCCAACAAGAAAAATTATGATCAACAAGTTTTTTATTACATAATACTCTTGATATTCCAAACAATTCAGCACTTAAAAAAATAGAGGGAACCAAATCATAGAAGTCTGCTATATTAACATATCACGAAGAACCCTGAAAACTTATGAAACTCTATTAACATCTTCACAAGAACGCTCCGCGTGGCATGTCTGCTTCCCTTCGGTGATGGATCATCTTTCAGCCAGGGCTGGAATATTTGGCCTTTCTCTCCTTTGGCTCTGTCACCCAAAAAACACGACCGTGGTGGTATCAGCTTTGAACATCTACTCTGTCTGGCACCACCCATTTTAGTTACAGACTGTCACTCGGAGGCCCTGAATGCTCTTTCCATTCCTCACATGCAGGCAGCTTCATGGTGTTTGATGAATTAAGAGTTAAGGGATCAGCAAGGAATTGTGTTACTCTTTAGCATCTGGCATTTTAAACACAATTAGCTGTGTCCATTCTGCATAGTGTCCTTCCCTTCTGGTGCTCCTTCATCTTCCATGACATTTTACAAGCTGGGTGTGGTGTGCGTTCAGCTGTCTACTCTTTGAGAGAGATTGTAAAATCTGACCAAATTCCCCACCAGTGCCAAGGTTTAAGTCCACAAGCAACTGCACCAGAAGATCATTACTTTCTCAATAGCAAACCCATTCAATGTTGGGAGTTACTTTCAATTTTTATTTAGAAAGCACCGATCTGTGAAAAATACACCAATAGTAGTTGGTCCTCTTCATTAATTAGCATCTTTTCCAAGTAACTGTTAAATGCGAAAGATCAGATACAAATCATGCTACTTGGTCAATTTTCTAAATAGAAAAACAACTTTACCTAACTTTGAAATAAAATCAATACATCTTTACTAAGTAAACAAACTGTGCATACTTTATATGAATAGCGCCAAAACTTCTGCGAAAGTGTGATTTGCAGCCTCTTCCTCAGAAAGACCAGTCATTCTCAGTTTCTGTGCAGGGAGAGCCATTATGGAATGACAGATTGCTCTTACACCACAAAGGCTGTCAGGGCATAACTCATATCTGCAATTCTCTTTCCTGAGAAAGAACAGCTGCAAAGCACAAAGCGGTCACTGAAAATTCCTGCATTCTGGGAGTCAGACAGGCATGAGGGGGCCTGTCAAAACTATTTTGTAAGGAACCCCCAGCTTAGACTGAAATGGTCAAAGTCCAAAGAATGAGGAGCTGTACTGATATATGTCCCTCAGTGGGGGACTGGTAACTGTCCACGGAAAAAGCCTCTGTTACAGGCTTTAAGGTCTTAAAATCTGAAACTATCCTAACACTTCTCATGCCACGTAAAACATCCATCCTGGATTTCATCTGAATATATTTTCATGAACACAAGTTCCTGTCTTTATTTTATTTTTTTAATTTTAATACTCTGTATTTAGAGAGATGTCCTTGGATAAATTTTAATGATGTTTATCTTAATAAGAACCAGGCTACATAGTTTTTGTTTGGAAGGAGTTTAACAGGAAATATAAAGTTACAGATAATTCAACAGTTTCTGAAATCAAAAGCATTTCTAAAAATTGAAGGGATAATCAATTAGCAATGGCAATTTCACTCTGCATTTCTTGTTTGTTTGTGTTTTTTTGGGACTGAGTCTCACTTGGTCACCCTTGGTAGAGGGACATGGTGTCTTAGCTCACAACAACCTCAAACTCTTGGGTTCAAGTGATCCTCTTGCTTCAGCCTCCCAAGTAGCTGGGACTACAGGTGCCCACCACAACACCTGGCTATTTTTTAGAGCTGGGGTCTCGCTCTGGCTCGGGCTGGCCTCAAACTTGTGAGCTCAGGCAATTTAAGTGCTGGAATTACAGGCATAAGCCACCACAACTGGCCCCACTCTGCATTTCTTAAAGAAGCTCAAGACATTTGCCTTCTCTGATGAGTTCTACAAATATCGAAAGGAGCATCATAGGATAAAAAAATGTGATGTGTAGCAGATTGGTATACAATGTCAAAATTGGCATGTTTCAGAAAAGTCACCTCAACAAAGTTATTAGTCCAATGAATAGGACAAATTATAATCCATTAAATAAACTACATTTCAGAAAAGGCAGAGGAAGCACAAATCCTATATGTTATATTAAGGGGCTCAAGGTGGGTTAGGAGGCACAGAGCAAGTGTCTGTATGTTTAAAGCTGACTAATCTTCAAGCTTTTAAAGCTTGATTAATTCTTGTCTCTTTCTACTACAGGTATTAGAGACTTTGTTTTTTTTTTTTTTTTGAGACAAAGCCTCAAGCTGTCACCCTGGGTAGAGTGCCGTGGCATCACAGCTCACAGCAACCTCTAACTCCTGGGCTTAAGCGATTCTCTTGCCTCAGCCTTCCAAGTAGCTGGGACTACAGGCATCCACCACAATGCCTGGTTAGTTTTTGGTTGTAGTTGTCATTGTTGTTTGGCAGGCCTGGGCTGGATTTGAACACGTCAGCTCTGGTGTATGTGGCTGGCGCCTTAGCTGCCTGAGCTATAGGCACCAAGCCAAGATAGAGACATTTT